>JADANM010005714.1:7703919-7730989 GCA_026213755.1 Eurema hecabe
GTACAAGTAATGCGTAATACAGTTGCCAGTGCTAAATAAGTCACTTAGCACGGTCAATTACTTCCAATTACACCAATTACAATACCGTGTATATACATCGAAAAAATCACCGGTTTAATTATTTGCGTCTTCGGAATTAGCCGAATGTGATTCAAGACACGCATGTTTTACATCGCTGGCAAACAAGCCAAGCTTTTAAACTATTCTTAAGGGTTCTAACAAAAGGAAATTCTACCGTTCTCAAGATTAAGGGTGAATCGAACGGCGAAATTCGACCCCAGTAAATAGACGCACGCTACTGGGAACGTGTAATAATGGGCAAATAAAAGCTGGCTTGTACTCGTATGAAAAACATCGATAAGATGAATCAAGGCCCATAGGCGGCTGGCTGCCACGGCTCACTTTATCCCCGGCTCTTTTATTTCTTACCTCGGTTTTATCCTCGCCTTACTGTTCTTTCCCGACAATGGGTTAGAGTTGAGTGCACTTAAGTGTTGCTACAATTATAAAGCAGCCTTTTAATTTGACGCAAGGACCCGACATTGTGTAGACGGGAAAGGACAACTTATACAATTTTACGTGAAATTATTGTGAAATTTTGCAATGGCAAAATAGGATATTATTTGCATGAAGAACGTTGGCATGCAAATCTGTACCTACTATAGTTATTGTATGACCTTATATCATACGGGATTTATTCGTGTTTCTATTCTTTACTTTTCTTCTCTTAGAAACGTGTATAGTTTATAGAGCATAAATAAACCGGGGCTGAAGTATAAGGTCAGGAGTTTAATTTGGTACGGATAAAAATTCACGTTTTTCTATTGTATTCTGTTAGAAGCTTGATTGTAACGTCGAAAGAATTTAATATAAAATATCAGGTAAATCTTTATAGGTCGAGCACGCACTGCCTCGAGCGATTTAATTAAGTTTCTATTTCTACAGTCTTAACCTAGCTAGATACTTTTGATAAAAAATATTATATTAAACAACTAAAGATTACTTCAATATTTCTAGTGTATCATTTTATTACTGAGACTGAGATAACAATTTATGAAATACTAGCTGTGGCCCGCGACTCCGTCCGCGTGGACTTTCATAAACTTTGACACTTCCTCCCTTATAACCCTTTTTTCCCAGTTAAAAAGTAATGTTTTATCTCAGGCTCGAGACCATCTGTGTTCTAATCGGTTCGGTAGTTTTAGCGTGATGGAAAGACAGACAGACAGACAGACAGAGTTACTTTCTTCATTTATAATATTAGTATGGATATTTATAACGGATTGAGTACAATTAAATTCATAGATACGTACGTGAACCTAGTTCTCATTTCGCGTAAGTTATATACGTGTTTTTATATCCAAGCAAAAAGCACACAAACAATTTTTTGTAGGTAAAATACTTTATTGATTCTAGGAAATAGAAATCCCGAGAAGTCTATTATTATTCGTCGAATTTTTCGACGAACCATTGCATCTAATGACCAATAAAATTCCGCGTTCATTTTAGAAATTAAATTCTTATGCATATTATTGTGTACATATAAAGTACTAGCTGTTGCCCGCGACTCCGTCCGCGTGGACTTTTATATAAACTTTGACCCCCTCTTCCCCCTTTTAACCTTTTTTTCCAGTTAAAAAGTAGCCTATGATTTATCCCAAGCTTTAGACTATCTGTGTAACAAATTTCTTTCTAATCGGTTCAGTAGTTTTAGCGTGATTAAAGGACAGACAGACAGAGTTACTTTCGCATTTATAATATTAGTATGGATTGTAACCTATATAACATATATACTTTATGATAGTTTTAACATAATATACTATACAAGAAAATCGTTTATTCGGATCGAAATTAACGAATTCAATATTGCATCAAAATGATTCTCATTATTATAATATGTCTGCATTCAGTGTACTCCAAATATTTACTAATACTTTAAGCATGATAATCACAATCTATAGATCAACTTACATACATAAAGCTAGAAAAGCAAACATCGAACGTTCTAGAATGATAAGGGAATTTTGAGCGTTTATCATATTAACGATAATCTAATTAAGCCGGCAGTAGGGCGATGTTATGTAATGGTTTCACGAATTAAATCCGTCGTTCAATGACCTTTAATGATATCATAAAATATGAGTTTAAACGGTCAATGACGTTCTTTTGTTTATTCACTATCGAACTACAATATTTAGGAAACGATAACTAATCCATTGGTGTTTGGTTTTTGATAAATTGTTTTTACCAATTGAACCAAGTGAATTATCCAGTGCCGATGTATGCGTGATCTACACTTTCATTAATATGTACTTAGTAGTAAATAGTACGTAGTACTTATATAAACAAGATAAAGTAAAAAAACTAAAACCCAACTACGACAAAAAACGACGCTGAAAAAGTATAAAAGTACCCCATGAATACAGGTAAAGTCACAAGCAAATGCTAGTAATATATATATATTCGAAATGTACAAGTGAAGCGCTTTAAAATGATACCAAACACGGCATATCTAGCTTAACTTTATTTTTTTACTCTGTATATTTTGTCCGCTAGAGGGCGCCACATTGAATTTGGTGAAAATCTATATAGCCTATAACCAGCGGACAATTAAGACGCTTCTAATGATATGTCATTTGTCGAATTCTGATTAGTGGTTTAGAAGTTACGAGGGAACAGATGAACATACATACATACATACATACATACATAGCCTGTCAAAATCATAACCCTCCTTTGGCTTTGCCGTAGTCGGGTAAAAAAGAAAATAAATATGTTAATAAGTATAAAAATATCGGGTTCCGAATTCATATGTGGCTCACCAAGTAAGAAAATGTCGGGAATTTTAACTACAAATCTAAAACGACCTATCTTTTATACAATATAGAACAACTAATATCCGTTCGCGACAAGAAAAATGTATAGACATTGAGAAACTCCGCTATCGGCTTTCTCCCATCTCAGAAGCGACAACTATATCGGTCCACGCCCATAGAAACGCGCGCGGAAAAATTATGAGATCACGCCACCCACTGGTTAGAACATCTAATCACTATAATACGGGATGCATCTATGCTAATACATATAATGAATATGAAGAGTTTATTTATTGTTGCTATAGAAGTCGTATATAAAAGTCAAACGTATCTTTATTCAACTAAGCTACATATAGTAACACTTTTGAATCATCTTGGTATTACAAAACATTTAGCACCGGTTCGGAAGGCAGTTTCTACAAAGAACCGGCGAGAAACTCTGATAGTTATGTGGATTAAATATATGGAGTCATGAAGCATGATAGGTAATTTACGAGTTTTGTTTATTCTTGCCAGATTATGGACGAGACGTATTTGATTAGAAAATGACTGTATGAAATAGACTATAGATACGCGGTTAAGTTCTTGGTTAGTTCAAGGTTACCGTGTCAAAATATCGCGTTCGCGGCGGACAGCTGGTGATGTTAAAAGGACGGATACAGAATATTTTGTGTTTTAATGTTGTATTGAATTATCGGTTATCTACGCGTCAAGGTCGGCAGATGGTTGTCATCACCTCTTCTTATAGATATTCACAAGGCTAAGAACCTTACAAGTAAATTTCAATATGCGAATGAAAGATGGGATAAAGGATTAGAGGAGAAGTAGGAAAATATCACGAAGTTATGTCATTGCTTTATAGGTTTTCTATCTAATACAGACCACTTCAGCCTAAAGTTATGGCTCTAACTTTAGTAGACATTAGTACATTGATAATATAGGCGCTTTATAAATCAAAGGTGAATGACCCGTTCCGTAGTTAGCGATGTTGTCATAATTCAATAAATTGATGCGAATCTATATAGTATATAGGTGCGAGACGATACGTTTACGTGAACATTTTTAAGTGAGTACCTATATTATTATTAAAAAAAATTATACAAAGACAAATATTGTTTGAATATTTTAGCGATCACTTTAGTTGTGCTAAGTAAACAAATACGAATATGCTAATGCTTTAAATAACTGCCTCATGTTTAAAATTAATTATAATCTTAATGTTACTATTTTGTGTCTGTTTATTTGCATATCATTATCGTGGTTTAAAGCTGGCACATAGCAAAGCACTGTTGACGTAGTAATTAATTAATCAATATTATCAAATAAAATTATTAAGAAGAATATAAAATATAAATCAGCGTCATTTTAAATTAAGAACTAAGACAATTTGTTAATAAAATAAGTTAATTACAATAATGAAAAAGTCGCACAGATTGTTATTTTACATCATACGAAGAAATAACCTGGATCAAAGAGTGCGGACGAAACCGAGGACTTACCAAGTACATATAATATACTAAACATTGTTTACCATACGAACAAAAATTTTAAATCTTCAAGCTTACAAACACAGTTTGTTCCCATAAAAAAATACATTTGAATATGTCTACTAATTAACATAAAAACAAGGCGATACAAAGTTAAGTTTGAACAACGACTATCATTCACGAATTCTTCATAATTAAAGGAATCACTGCGACCGGTGCCATTAACATTTCTTTACATCACCCAAGAACTTTGTGAGGAACAAAATATATGGGCAGTCGTTAACAAATTACTGAGTACGTTCCAAAATAAAACGGGCTAAGCATCCCGAATAAGACCAGTTGAATGTCCATATAATGAGATATCCAGAGATACCGATATACGTTGTAGTAGAGACATGTAGGATGTGGGTACGTACTACACTCTCCAGAGAAAATCGGCCTCAAGGAATAACATTTTCCCTTGCACCCTACTTCATTATATCCTTATTACCTTACTAGCTGTGTCCCGCGGTTTTACCCGCGTAGTTCCCGTTCCCGGGGCAATACCGGAATGTAACCTATCCTAACTTTTAAGTGAAACTGCATTGGTGTGCGAATTTTATTATAATCGGTTAAGTGGTTGAGGAGTCAATTGAGGACAAACATTGTGACACGAGATTTATATATATATATATATATATATATTAAGATTTAACAAATCATTTTCTTTAACTTATTTTAAAGAGCGGCAACGCAGTCGAGAAGCAAATAGCTTTGGGACTATTCATGGCGGAATAGCTTACTAGCAAGCACACCTTCCGCTCAACTGCCCATCATGGGCATTAAAAAATAAAAGATACGCTACTATAAGTGAAGTCGAATTAAAATTCAAATGTCATTCTAACTATGGGCGTTATGCAAATGTACCTACATTTTAGTAGGGACATCAAAAAACCATAAAATCCGAAGGTTTGATACTGTGTATCGTAAACAAATCAAAGTGTAACGCCAACAGGTATAGTGTATACATTACGAGTCAGCGTTCCTACGCAGATCGTGCTTGTAGAAAGTAACGTGTTATTCGAATTAATAATAGTAACAGTAAGTTCAATAGAAACATATCAAATGTTGAAACGACTGAGTATAAAGATTTAAAATAGCAGATAGTCTGTTCCTTTACGGTATACTGCCCACAGCTTTCAATGACTAGTCTATGTCCTATGCTAATGTTATAAGAGAAAGAAAGAATTTTCTAAAGAAGAATTGAAGTACAAATCAAGGAATAATATGAAAACTATATGGAGAAATTCATTTGGTTTTTACGTGGGTAAGCCCACTGTTTACGGCTAGATAAAAAAAAATAAAACACGAGCACATTAGTTCTTTGAAGGCATTTGTTACGATTGTGAGCGTCGAGAGCAGATTGCATACACATTGAATACTTCATTAGATGACTAAACAAAATTATTATATGGACCGTAAACGCGTATTACCAAGGATATTTACACGCATTATCTCTATTGTACGACACGTTAGAGCTTCATTATATTAGAAATGCGTCAACTAAAAAAATCATTTGACTTAGAATGGTTATCTTTATCTGTATGCCTTACTTGTGTTATCTAAATACTTTAGTTTGGCGACATTTAGTGCATTCATAAGAATCTAGATAAAAGTGTGCGTTCTTAAGTATGATATTCAGTTGTACTTCCGATGAAGCAAACTCAAAAATATTTTATGTCAAAAAAGCTATGGAGCCACTTAATAAGTTGGTGATAAAAACTACCGTTTTAATAAAAAAATATCTATACAATTATTTTGCTACTTGCTTGCGTCTATTGACAAACAACTCGACTTGATAATCTGTTAATATAATTTTAATTTAATCTCAAGATAAACGTTTTATCTTTAAAAACAGTATATTAACTGCGAAATGACCGGATCAAAGTCACTGATAAGAATGACTGTTATCAGATTGTGAGATCATACTTAAATTACGGCCAAATTGGCATATCAGACATTTAAAGATATTTGGCTTTATTAAGCCTAGTGCCCTTCATCATCAAATGTTCGATCTCTTAATCCTCCTCAAGTATTATAAGTTATAGTAAGTAATATTATATAAAGTGTTATTCAGAATTCCGCGGCAATACCAAGAATAAAGTATATATTCAAAGTCTAATATATTATATACCTGCATTCTAAACTAATTTATTTATTTTCGAAGAAGTTTATAATTAATCATTTTGTACTATCAAATAATTAGTACATATTTTCTGAATAGGTACATGTACTTTAAGAAACCGATCAAAAAACCTATGAAACAAAATACATGCTCATACGTACATTTGTAATTTAAACGAGCCATAGTTTAAGTACATATGTGATATACAACACAATGTGTGAATTAAATTTTCTTTATTTAAAAACCGCATCTCGGGCGATAACCCATCTGCATTTAGCAGTCATTTAAAATTAGTGTCTGACCGCCACTCGTCCTTACGACGCAAAAATATGGCGTTCAGTGACAAATTGAGATAATTCGTTGCGATCTAAGCCGCGTTCAGATTGCTATATGTACGCTTACAAAGCAAATTGTTCACTTGACGATTGGGTTTTAAGGTACCTACTAACATTTTTTTGAGTTTCGGTTTCTGTGACAAAACCGGAATAGTATGTGTTTATTTATGGATAGAAAAATCATATCAATAGTTTTTTGTGAGAGCAACAATTTTCCGCATTTATAATATTCTACTAATACATAATATAATAATTAATATAGACAGATAATAAGTGTATATGACAACTAATTCGATGGACATTTTATAGATAAATATTAAATTCACATATTATTATCTCGACATAAAGTCCAGTAAACATATAACAATAATATTAAATTCCATAGAAATATTCCTTTAACACTACGTGATACAACGAATGCATTTATAATTGTCAACGCTGTGTATAATTTGAGCATCACCGAAGATTCAAATTACGTTTCCCACGCACTGTTGTTACAATATAAACGTATCATAAATCTTCATTCATTAAAAAAAAAAAACAATCTGTCTCCTATGAATTAATTATTAATACTTGAATAAGTTTCTGAATCAAACCTTTTTGTTTCGTTTTAAAATTAAAAAAAAAATCTTACATAAATATTTCGTTCAGATAACACATCATTGGCTAACACATGTAATTCTATCAGACACATCATACAATATTTATCGCTTACGGCACTCGGATGATGTTTTCGCAAGTGAAAGCGCAGGAGAAACTTGAGAACGGAAACTAGTCAGCTTTCTACCCCGCCTCCCGTCGATGAAACTAACCCTGGCTGGCTGCATTTAGACATCGCCGTATAAATAACTCTGTCAATTTATGAGACAAACCTGTTGGGGAATTGACAGAAGGGAGCCGAGCACAGGAAATTATCTCTGCGTAACTACACGTTGTTAATATTTGGTATCGATTGGAAACTAAAAGTTTTCATTGCGGAAAAATCTACGTCGCAATTCTCGTATTAAGCTAAACCAAAAGTAACACAACGAAAACATCATTACATTAAAAATTAAAATCGCTTTCTTCTGTCTGTACCTATGTATGCTTAAATCTTTAAATTTTTAAAACTACGCAATTGATTTTGATGGCGTTTTTTAATAGATAGAGATTCAAGAAGAAGGTTTATATGTATAATACAGACATAATTTATGCGTGCGAAGGAGCTGGTGGCTAGTAATTTATATTAAAGATTACAGCGATTTTTTTTAATTAAAAAAATTGTTTTTAAACAAATATTTCATAGCCAGTATTATGCACATTTAAGTCAGGACTTTGACATTTTTATGTAATATATTCGCTATGAATCGTTAATTAAGAGTCAAGGTTGTCACCGGTATCTAAGATCTTATTTAATTTTAATAGGCTTCAGTTACGAAATCGTATGTGATATAACCTCGCGAATAATATGCAAATTATATAATGTTAATATTATGTATACATATGCAGTAGCATTTAATCGGAATGTATAAACATATCGAATTAATTTTATAAGAGCGTGGATGAAAAATTAAAACAATAAATGTTTCGCAACTCTGTTCGAAATAAAAAGAAGACTATTGAAGTATTGTTAGGAACAGTTCTTGGTAAAAACATTTTTATCGTTGCTGAAATATGAAAACGGAGTAATAAAAGTTTATTTAAAAAACCCCAGCCTTCAGAATACCGAAACGTAAGCTATAAAATAATCTTGTTTATTATTTACGAAACAGGCTAAGCACTCAGCTTACTTCAATTTATTTACTAATTTAAATCCCTTTAAATTTTATTGCTTATAATATAAGCTATAGTATTATGTAAGTCTTGTGATTTGAGTGTTTGGGTGTATGTTTTTTAAGCTCTCAGAAACGAATTCACTGAAACGTTTATTGGGAGTTTCAAGCTACATTATGCTATAGTCACTCTGACTTATATTTTTAATCTTAATTGCACAGGCTACCTTACATCGTACCCGCAGAAATATCACTAGCTTTAAACCAATATAAGAAGCATATACGACACACAAAGCTACTAAGTATACATACATATATGTAAAGCCATGCTACGACCGGGCAGGCGATGTCAGTCAAACAACGATTTTCCATAATGTTTACAATGTCATCTCGTCAAGGTCGCCACGTGCGCGCTCACTACTCAGTTTCATGGTGCAATACGTTTTATGGGAATAACTTTATATACATATTATTTTTATAGCTAGAGTGTCATCCTCTGTAAAAAGGAACAATACTTACGTATCATTACATTAAACCTAAAAGTTTAAAGGCATTATTATTCAGTCATCTATCAATATAACCTTGATATATTTTATCTGTATTAATAATTATTGTTATGCTATAGGAAATAGTTAACATGAATATTTTACTGATTACATGTAATCACTCTGTAATTATTCCAGCGTTAGTTTCAATAATGTCTAGATAAAACCGGTACCAATTTAGCCATAACTAATGTTTAATACACACTCAATATAACACTTTAACAAACAGCATTTTCCTCTAATGTTCACGTGACATACATCAGCACTTGTAGTATAAATTACATCTCGTTGCGCGCAATAACTACTACACAAAGGTTAAAGATTAAGGTTTCGTCCTAAATAATAGCTGAAGAATTTAATTCCGACAATTAGCTCGCAGATGCATCGTACGATAGGACACGAGCAATTAGACCAATTGCTATGAATAGACAACTGTACTTAGTTCTTAATGAGAGGATGTGGGTGACAAAAAGTTCCCTAAGACTAGAATACAAAACACAAAAAAATACAAAGCACCTTGTAGTCATATAAATTATTTATCTATAACAATTAAAGGTTAAAATAACCGTCTAAAAATATTAACTTGATCTTATTTAAGGTCGGTGTTTATTGCATTTTTAACGAAATTAATTTTAAAACTAACTAACAAAACAAATATAAACGGTTGCTTGCCGGTAGCAACCAATGTTTTAGACAAACATATCAACCATTATAATAACATTTCAAGCGTCAATCATTCCATAATATACCTACCTACTACCTAACATTTGCTCCGGGCTCATCAAACATAATAACGTCAAATTCCAATGCTACATGTTAAATTATCTTGTCCTTGTATCGAAAGGTCAAATAAAAAGTTATTTGTCTGAAGGTCGAAATCGTTCACGAATTCAGATCTGAAATTCACAAACAAGTCCATAAAGTGGCTTAGTGAAAATAACAACGATTCATCTTTTATGCGAACATTGTAGATCGATTCGATGAATTTTACATCGTCACATTAATTACATATTATATGTTATGAGTATTCGATGAATAAGACTTAAATTTATTCAATATTTTTCAACTTTAACACGTTTTAATACTAAATGAATTAAGTATTAATTAATAATTTTACGAATTATTTACGAATTAAAGGTCTCGATCGTTCTGACGTAATTCAAGTATTATGGAGCTACTTAGTAGCTGCAAAAGAAAACAATATACAAAGTTTTCAACGACCGTAAAAATCGGAAAGCAAACATCGCCGTGACATTGACCAAGAGTGTCCTTGCCGACACAAAGTATACACTACAGACTATACTATACCTACGTACGACGAACAAACACATTTGTTCGGAAAATTTTGAAACTAAAACAAAAGTAATAATATGATACACTTGTAGGTGTATATTTCTGTAACATTTTCTAAAACCAGTTTCGGAACGGTTCATTGGTTTTAATTAAAAGTTAAGTAATATTATTTCATCAAGGTCTGTTTCATACAATCTCATTTAGAATGGTGCTTCACTTTTAAGGTTTAATAAGTTGAAAAGATTACGATTATTTAAAGTCACCGTTGTAACGTACTGAAGTCTGTATTAGCATGTCCGATCCGGACAAAAACATTGAACAATATTATAGAATAGAAGTCTGTAATTAAACCTCTTCATACTGAAACTGCTCTATCTTATAGTCGAGATGTGTTATGAACTAGCTAACAGTAGGCTAAGTTTGTTCTACAAGTACTAACACACAATACAAACGCGTAACTAAAGGTAGTCGACCACAATCATGTTGGCGAGTTACGTAAACACAACTCTGTTTACAAAACAACTAGAGAATTCTTAACTTTATTGGCTCATTTGAATTTGCTTTCATGTGATAATGAGATCCAAATTGCGTACCCGGCTTTACAATCTTGCTAGTTAAGATTTACTTCGGAGTTTATTTATATGTACAGATTTATTTTGATTTAATTTATAAGTTACAGATCACTTTGTTTCAATTATCATATTCAAATACGACTCATTTCGACAACGTACATATAACGGTATAGTACCTATAGAGCACTTTAAAAAGCGCTCAATTACATCAGACAAAATAAAACAAATATATCAGGGCATGATGGTTTTTATTGTACAAAAATAGTGTGCAAGCGTGTAACTCGTGCTTCACGACGTACACCAACAAAAATGTATATATATCCTATATAATTTTATGTATAAAATGCATTCACTCAGTAAGTTAAACATAGCCTATGTTTTAAAATTACACTGAATGTATCGCTGAGTTTTACATCTGCGTATCGCGTACGCCTCCTTGATCCCACTAAATGAAGGCTCGACGTCGAATTGGAAACAAACTCGTACCTACGTAATAGCAAATAAAAAAGCACCCACCGATTTAACTAAAATACATATAACCCCAGTACGCTTGACGAAGAAATAAAACGCATTTTTGATATCGAGTTCGAAAGAGCCGACGATCTACTAACGACCGGTTTATTGAGAAAGCGATAATGCTAGTCGTAAATAAATCAAAGAAGTATTCTCACTAATATGCATTAAGGTTAGAATTTTTGTAGATAACAAGCTGCTATAACTTCTCGGGTCCGTCGAGCCTATCGTGAAGAAAAAATAAAGGAAAGATATATCATGTAATCCCACGCACGCGCGGAGCAATAAGCAAACACCGCGGTGCTAAAATAAAAATGTAAGAGCATACATCCCATGGAGAGTAAAACCCAACGATAGCACGGGGTACAGTTCAAGTATAACTTAGTTATATTCACATTATCTACATTAGTATGGAACTTCATCTGGCCTACATTAAAGCATTGGACCCACAAGGAGAAATATGAAGCACATATTTGTACCGGTGTCTCATGTAGTGTTCAGTTAGTCAGTGTTATGGTGAACGTGCAAATAAATCGAAAATAGCATTCGATAATTGAAATTTAAGTCGTGATCAGTAATACTGGAGTCAATAACCTACTAACTATTTTAACATACGCTGATAACGAGTCGTGTAAAGAAATAGAATCACTATCGGACTATCATCATCGTACGGGTTGTTACAAATATTGAAAGTATGTAAGTTACAACAGAGAGGTGATTGTATCAGAGCTTATGAATATTCTGTAACATTTGATTGATGATTACGACCAGCCTGATAGAGTAAAGTTGTTACGTGGTAAATGTTTTATGAGTTTGTTATGAATTTTAATAAGATTGATCGAAGTCTGCTCACGATAACAATGTGATTTAGCAATATTTAAATATGATAATTTATGGGATTAAAGATGGATGATGACACCATAACCTAAATGAGTGTTTGTTAGTGTTTATGAAGTAATCATTAAAATGATCTATAACATAGAACGAATGAACGAGAGTACGTATAACTTATCGCACTAGACCACCTTTTTACGATAGACTGTGGAGAACATTAAATGTTTATGTGAAAAGTGAGCCGCATGAAGCAATGAAAGAGTTATTAGTTGTGTGTGCCGAGCGAGGCGCCACCCGGAACGGTGCGCGGTGAAACCCGCGGGAAACCGCAATACGCGCGCAACGGTGTCAATAGTGTGAAACGCTAATTGCGCACAATGATGCCATGAACACAATTCATGGCATCTACGACGTTAGAAATCTTTACTTTTTAACTATAATCTGCGCCCATATTATAATAACGCATACGCAACCAGACAAAGTTCCATGTCCGTTTCCTACGCTACTGTTAAAAATAAATTATTATAAAATCTACAGGAAATCGAATCGGAGATCTCAATGTATTGGGTCGTGTTGAGACGCTCCGTGCATGCCTCTCGCTGTGACGATTTGAGTCCAGCTCAAATGGCGAGCGCAAAGCCCTCTGGACTTACAAGCACGCATCCAATTATTATTATTTATACAAAGATCACAAGAAGTTCAGGCAGAAACTAAGGCTAAATCACAAATGTTGCGAGAGGCCTCGCCGGTAACGTAGGCCGACGAACACCCCGAATCCACATTCTCACTCTTCATGCCGTTTGCACTAGAAACGTTTCTGTCACTGTTCACCACACAGTTTAATTTTAACTTGCTATCTTTATTCGTATATCTGTTAAGAACACTTCCACTTTTATCATCGAAGAATGAACGGCGCTCCGAGTTTGTTGCCGGGGGCGAGGTCGAAAATAATTTGATTTCCAGGTCACGATGTCCATTAATTGACGTGACGATTTCGGACGATATTTCCAATGCGAGCGGTGATCGTGGTTCTGGGGAACTAGTTCTTCTGGCCGGTGGAAATAATGAATATAAATTAGGAGCGGAAAGTGTGTCGCTGTTATTTGTTTCCCTCCTTTCTGGTACACGCGCAGATGGATCGCTCCAACTTCGCCGTAACATGGTATCTGCCCCTCTCCTGCCTAGGGGGCCGACTATTTTCATAGACTCTTCGAGTTTAGTAGGTGGAAAATCACCACTCGAATTTTCATCCAATAAATGCGCAATAGAATCAGCGTCCCAAATTTGACCTACTGGATCACAATATCGACACTGACACGAACTCACGGCCGATTCAGCCGGCGATACCGCCTCCGTTAATCCGAAACGAGTAGCCTCTAATGCCTCACCTAATGCAGTCACTCTATATGTCTCGGGTACTGGATCCGGGTAATCAAGTACTTTCACGTCTAAACGATACGGTAATGACACCTCTCGGCAGTAGGATTCCTCGTAGACGTGCGACGCCGATCCCATATTTGTAACAGTGCAATGATCAACTTCACCCAGTTCCAGTCCGGCATTGGAGATATCATGCGGGACAATGTTATTCGGTTTTCTGTCTTTTTTACGCCGTTTTCTAGGTTTAATTATCCGTGGCAACATGGTTTCTGAATTTGTCGAGCCGGAACTTTCATCGCTAGCAACGCTGACCGCGTCCGTGTTATTGTTGCGTCCACTCCTATTGGAACGCGACTGTTGTGTTTGTATCCGCGGCCTAGATCCTTCAGATACATCGTAATTATCTCTGGTAATATTTTCAGATAATCCTGTCGGTCGATGGTTGCGTTGTTCTGGAACGGTCGTGTATTTTCGTCGGTCGTGTCTATTTTGTATGATAAGAGGTGCGCCCTGAGCGTGCATGGCAAGCTTTGACACGGGCGCATTCCTCGGTTGTTGCGTGCGCCCTGCCATTGATATTAGGGGAGCTCCCAGCCAAGCGTTCGGATGCGGCATTCCATAAGGCGGGTAGTATGGTGGCGGAAATCCCGGTGCGGTGGCAGCATAGTGAGGGCGAGGGTGTTCGCGGCGCCCGAGGGCGGCGCGCTCGCCCGGACTCATATCGTCGAAGCGTACGTTTAACCCATATTAGAAAAAAATGTTTCACTGTCACGGTAAAAGTCCGAGTTGAAACGCGATGTCGTAATCGTAAACTAACATCGGAGGCGAGAGGAGTGACGCGTGCGTCCGTCGCAGCAGTCGCCTGTGGACTGAAGTGAATGAGCGCGAGTCGGCCGCGGCCGCGGTCGCCTAGTGGGAGTGCCGCGTCGAACCATACGACTATCGCCGGCATCGGTGCACAGGAAAGCTCTACAGCCCTAATCGCTTCGTAATTAAACCGTTGTTTACTTTCCTAGCGCTCTAAAAAATTATATGCCGTAACAACGTACATTAAATACAAACTTACGAATGTGAGTTAGATCTCATTTAATGTCGTTTGTGAAAGTGGCGTTAAATTATCAAGTGTTGCTATGGATAAAATAAATATAAATTCTTTCCAGCGATTTTAATATGCATCATAAATATAAATCACTTACCATATTGAGAACATCAGCTAAAGAATAGCGATACATACCTAAAACAATCAAAATCTGAGTTAGCCATTTACGTCGTGCACATAATATTAAACGAATTAGCAAGTCATATTTGACTCGTTTAGCGAATAAACACAAGTGTAAGTATAATCGTAACATTGTCGTTTAATTGCAACATATTTAAATTAGCATATATAATTAAAATAAGAGCTAACAGAATTATATATAATAAAATAAAATGTTAATGCCAGCGGTATTGCAACTATGTAAGACCCGACGTTATTTTTGTTTTTTTATATTCCTGAAATATTTATTATCTGAATCTTAAAACCTACATTATTTGTAGGTAGGTACTTATTAAATTGGTACATATTAGTACGCACATAATAGATACACAGGCCATGAATCATCGAAACAAAATAATTGTTTCATAAATACATCGATGTATGCACTCGAAGCGGGGTTGCAGTGAAAGTGACATTGACTCGCCTCTCTCCAATGAGACTGCTTTACGAACCCATACGATATGCCATAAAAATATGACTTTTATAACCACCTGGATACATGCTATGTTCGATTGCGGCGCGGCGTAGTTTCCAATTCTGTTTAGTGTATGCATAATTGCTGGCTCGTTAATGCCATTCGACTTTCATCGTAACGAATATCGATGATGCAAACGAATATTATTCGAGTTTGAAAACATCAGACGCTATACTGTAATTAATGTTTAAAGACAAAAATAAGTATACCTATGCTTTTCATGCAATTGAAAATATACTTCTATCTACTAACTCATTAAAGAAAAAATTAAAAACTGTGTAATTTTACTTATTTCTAGTCAACATGAAAAGAAATAATATTTCTAAATCATTTTGGAAAACCATAACCTTAGTAATTTAAAAAAGTTTATGTAGGGATATTATTAACGCATATGATGAGGACAAAGCCAAAATAATCTCCATTTAAGGCCCTTTAAAAAAGTCGTTATTCGAACAAACTAAACCATCTATATACAAAGCAATCTTTATCAGCGACAGGTGGTCTTATCGGACGCCAATACGTTACGCAAGAGGGAAAGCCTTAACAGAACGCGTCGAAACTCAAGCTTTAATATTCAAATACCTGTTTGAAACAACGCTACATTACCAATATTAAAAACTAGATATTACTCGCTTACTAAAGTTTCTTACTAATTAACGCTCGTATCGTAATTTTAAACATCGTATAGCATAACGTACAAAAATATTTGCTTTGCTTCGACCCTCATTACGTGAAATATGTATGTTTAAACAATGTTCAACTGTTTATATTTATATACATTCCCAAATCCCCAGCTAGATATATCTTTATTTATAAAGTATCTTCTAACAACAATTCACCTTATTAATCAGTTAAATTCCAAATAAAATTATATTAAAAATTAATTTATGAGTAGTGTGATTACGATGATAGTTATATTGAGTATGTGTAAATACGTTTTAAGAATAGAAATCGTATACCTACTACTAAGAATCGATATAATATCTCAGTCTAGAATCTAGACTCTATATATATACGCCCTTAAGGCGCGCTGACAAGACTTCAATTAGTACGTGAATTACGGCGAAATACGCTGAGCCGTCACCAGATTATGCATAATTCATCCGTCAAATATGAACCTCAAAAGTTCGTCCCAAAAATTAATTCACGAATAACCTCAAATACGTTTTACGAGGGCGAGCGACGCAGCATTTCACCAAACGACTTTACGATTCTCATAACTTTTAACAACTGCAAAATGTTTGAATGCAGAGCTGAAAAATGCAAATATAAAAATAAAGAACACACGGGTCCGTTAAGGCTTACGGTAGCCGGCGATAATTAGTGCGAGTGATAACTGAATAATAAGATAATATGCACTTTTTTTTCTCATCGGCATTAGCGGTTTGTTCGGTTAAACTATTATTAGAGAATAGCGACATTTTTTGATAAAAATATGTTTCAAGACACGACATGAAATAATTCATATTTATTTATAACGTTTACTCGTTGATTGTTATCTCGTCATCATATTTAATATTTTTAATTTTGATAAAAATACTTCTATGCTAGACTAAAATAGCTAGGCCCTTTAAATGCGATGATAAATATCGGAGTTATTCTAAATGTAAATTATTCGCAACAAGGCTATTAAGGACTAGTCTAAAAATATAAGCACATTAGGGCTTAGCGTATTTTCTTCTAAACATAAATATTTTTATTTATATTTATATACTTATAATTCCTATCTATCCATTTACATCGCATGAAATTCGTCTAGCCCAGTCCATAAGACAGCTTTCCATAACCGCTGCGTGCTTGTACATTGTACAGCCGATGCCAAGTTTGCATATCATGTAACGAGTAGAAAGCGATCAGGCGTTCCGTCGACCTTTACGAACGTCGCGTGCTCGGCTAAATTAATTCCCAACTCACTCTCACTCTCACAGATCACATAACCGTACACATGTTTATTAATAATGTCCTAATGTGTTAGATGTAATCCGATGGAGCGAAACGAACTTTGCTTCTGAGAAAACAGAATACGAATAGTAACGGTGGGCATACATGTAATCATAGTATGTACATTTATACAATATATTTAAATGAATGGAAATAAATTATGCATTTCCGTAATAAAGACCTTGATAATGAGATCAATATCATCTCAAAATTTGTAAGAAGATCATCTACTAGTAGGTTAAGTCTAAAAACTAAGACAGAAGAAAGTATCTTATTTTCGCCCGCAAAATTTTTGGAGTCTTTCGAAGTATTTTAACCCGAACAATATCAAGCGAGCTAGTAGCTATAACTACGTTTATCTGCTTGTCTTATTTCTAAATTCTATTCTTTAAAATATCAGTCAAAAAATAAATTAATTATAAAAACCTAAACCTAAAAAATCACGTACGATATTAGTATCACGCATGTAATGCTGACGTTAAAAATTTCTCCATATTGCGTGCGTTATCGAAACGAAAATCTGGCCACCTACCCGACTACGTGTCTCCAAAGAGAAACAAGACTAGATAATCTTAAACGGTGAAACACTAGACCCAAGTGAAATACATAAGATTTCTCCTCGTTTTCAGTATCCATGTTATATTGTTGTACCATTTATAATGATAGTAATGACGCTTGGTGATTAATTATGTCGAAGTAGTTTTTTTTATTATTTAGATGCTTTTGGAAAACATTCATTTTATTTATAAAATAATATCGCCTTCTATCCGTAGAAAAGTAAATAAACATAGATTTCAAGCGCAAATAGACTCCATTAGTAGAATTTTTGAATTGAAAATTAATAGTAATAACATTACTTTGTCTTTTCCCGAAACTTCCTTATAGATTTAAGATAACTTTTAATTTTTTTATTAATCCCTTACACCTTTATTGTCGACTGAATGCAAAGTTAGATCGTTGTAAGAAAGATCATTTCTTAATAATAAACGGAAGAAAAACACTATGTCGATACTTTCATATATGCTATCAAATGGAAAAATCAAAGCGTATGCAAATTATAATTACCCATGTATCGACTAATTACCGGCTCACGTCCGGTGAAAGTTATGTTCAATTTTCGCAGGGTTTAGCGTTTTCTAAAATTAATCGCCGTTTAAGGATGCTCCATTCATTATTAAACGGTGCAAAAGGTGCTTTCATAATTACTACCGCACAAAGCTTTAACAAAAAATTTACAAGATATTTCTTATCAAAATCTTACCAATTGGTTGCCTGGAAGAAATCACATACTAGTGATAAAGCCGCCAGTTACTCATAATAGATTAAGACTGTCTACTTTACAAAGTATTAATCAATAATAAATCAGTAACAGTATACCATACCATACCCAATTATATCCCAAAGCAATCAAAGCAAAAGTCAATATCCACCAAATGACTGTAATACAGCAGCAGCTTTACAACGAGCCGCCTGTACTTTCCCCTATTACAGAATTATCTCCCTTCACCCATATCTCACCCGATACTTCAAAGAAAGCCAGGCCTTATCGAACCAGTTACACGTATTACGCAATCAGCTTTTACTCGCAATCTGAATCATTGTATCGGTTCCGGATGTGCGGCCGCTCGCAAATGAGTCAATCGGTTTAACATTTCTCCGGACGCGGATTTCTCTTTATAGCTTACGTAACTTGGTTACTATCTTTTGGTCTGTCGTAAGGTTTACGAAATTTTTTCACTGTTTCTTTTTTTTTTCATTTTGTTCGGAGTGGCTTTGCTTTCTATAGGCAATAATGTTTGAAATTGGGACAGTTGCCGAATAAATCATCAACACAAACTTTAATTAGGAATGTAATTCTAAGACCTACAGAGAATTCAAGACTATAAATATTTCTCAAACTTACTTTAGAATATATACTTCGAGTATAATAATCGTAAACAATATAATTACTATAGTGATTGCCATTTCTTATATAAAATAATACTGTTATATATGCTAAGTGATGTCAATTAAGTTGTTAAATTAAAAATTCAAGTAGCAAACAAAAACACCATCACGTACATACATTAAACCCATTTACATACGCATACTACAAATTATCACCTCCTACTTTCTACGCACAATCTATTCGACGGTCAATCATAACCGGAATCAAATGTATTGAGAAAATGATGTCTTTACAAATCCAGGACATTTATATGAAATCAGAGAATCTATATTAGGTATAAAAAACTGGATGGCTTGTTCCAAACCAATAGTAAATCCTTATTTACTACTAGCCCGGGATACAAAGTATTCCGTAAGTGTTAATCCAGGGTATCACTTATCTATATACCAAATTTCAACTAAATCGGTCTAATCGTTTTTGTGTTAAAGAATAACAAACTTACATCCATACATACATTCTCATAAATTTCCACATTTATAATATTAGTAGGATTAAAATCATTGACGCGAAAGAACGTATCTCATTCTCATCATTTTACTCAGGTATAGTACGCGTCATTTATGTTTAGCGATTGACGAGAATAGCTGCGCATCGGTAGAATCACGGTCGTAATTGACGTATTGGTGCGAGAAAGACAACACGACTGGGGCAACCAATCAACGCTCGCGCTCCCGACGATCACGCGCCTCGCGCGCCGCGCCGCTACCTCGATACCTTATTTTTGACTTCTGCGCAGGTTTCGTTCAGCGCTAAAGATTCGTGACGCGTACTATACTACTGAGGCCACGAGGAAGGTCGCCTATGAGATGGACGGACCAAATCAGAGCGGCGAGCGAGTATCTAATCAATCCCTTCACGAATGCACGAGAGAGAGGAGCGGCGTCGTGCTGTTAAGCGTGCCACCAACACCTGAATGATGACCACGACCGCTCTGCCAAGAGCAACTACGACTGAGAAGAAGACTACTGAAGCGAATTAGCAAACATTTAATACACAGGTCAATCATAACCTGGATTATCACATTGGAAAGTTTTCACAAAGCTTTGCCACGTGAACTGAAACTACGAGTAAAGTTGCGTGGCGCAGCTAGTGTTTAATAAGTGTTCGCATAAACAATTTCTTGACTTAGCAACTTGGCGCTATCGCTATAATTACTTGACACGGACCTGTTATGCTCGTTGCTTGTGAATTCTACTTTCGTGATTTCACCGGAGTCCTTCATCTTCTATTAGAAGTTATATGATTAGAATGTGTTCTTGTGTAGGTACATCAAATTTTGTTATTTGAATCTAACGCTGCCAGAAACAAAGCCGTAGTTTCAGTTACAATTTCGAAATTATTTTTGTTTTTTTTACGTAGGAAATTCTCTACAATCTACAATCCTAACGAACACTTTTGACGAAACATGTAACAAGATTTCAAATTTTCTAAATTCTAGATTCCAAACCTTCAAAATATATGTATCTAGTAGATATATGTATATATGTGCAATCTTATTAAAAATTTTGGAATATTGTTTAAGGAGGATCCTTAAATGTTAAAAAACTCTACTCAATACAATATTTTAACACGATCGATTGAGCTATAGGTAGATTCAAATTTAGACATCTCCTTTACCGGTGAATGCTAAGTCGGTTTACGTTTAATGCTATTGGCTTGCAAACACTTTCACTGCGCTAAGCGATAATGCTCCTTACTATTAAACACCGTAATAAAAGTGCGAGCTCGCGGAAAAAGTCCGTAAACATGATTCAAAATGTTAAAAAAGTACAAAGTCAAAAGTATCTTTATTAAATTAGGCTACATTTAGTAACACTTTTGAATCGTCATGGTATTACAAAACATTTACCACCGGTTCGGAAGACAGTTTCTACAGAGAAGAACCGGCAAGAAACTCTGATAGTCGCTCTTTTTAAAATAAGAACATACAATTGTAAATATAAACAACAACAAAACAATAAAACGCTAATGAAAAAAAAAACAATAAGAGCTATGTATCGTTGATATTCTAATACATTTTATACACAGACAATCCTGTGACAAAAATATCAATGTCCCATCACACAATAGTTGAATAAATCGTCATTACAATCTTTATATTTAAGCTTAATCGCCGCAAAGATAGATTTTTCACAGAAATTTCAAGTTAATGCTGAATTATTCGCGTTCACAGCACGAGCTGACTTTACGAGGCTATAAACAACTCCGTGTCGAGCCTCTAAGATCACGGCATTAAGACCTATCAACTTGCGACGACCGTCATTTGTATTCTATTCGACGATAAATCGAAGGATTCCTACGACAATGGACTATGCAATGTCATTAGAAACAGATCTACGATGCTTGGACATTCGTAAATTACAACTAATGCAAAAGCCGACCCTAACAGAACGGGCGAACTTTAATACTATGCAGGAAAATCAACGTTATCACCAAGTTTTGATATCATTTTATTCCGAGCCATACCTGCATCGTTATGATAAACATCTTTTTCAAATTAGCCTTAAGGGCTTCATATCCTAGAGTTTACGTGACGGCATAAAATTTTACGATACCTTGTATTTTGCGTATAATTTCAGATACCTACTTTGAGATATCCAAGCTTTCAAAGTTTAATCACTTGCGATGTATAATTAAATCTCCCGCAGAATTTATGAATATTAAACAGCCGTCAGTTTACGTAGAAGTTATAGCAGATTTACATTATTCAATAGAGCAATTAACAGAAACCGAATAAAATGAGGGAAAACGACCTCTGTCTTAGAGACAAGACGTTCCAACGCCCTTCATGCAACTGACAATAACTTACATATGAGTGAGTAACGCAATGCTTATTTTTGTGTTGACCAACACAATAATTGGACAAAGAACATTCGAGAACAAAGATTAAACGACTGCACTGTAACATCTGTAACGTATTTTTTGTTTATCACATTATAATATTCTTTTCGTCGAATACACAGTGCTTTAATATCAAATCACACTGCGAAGATTGTAATGGGAACAATCTCTTTATGAAAGCAATATAGTTTAAGCTGTGCCGAAATTGATTACTTTGTAGGCGGGACATTAATTACTTACTAAAATTTATTCGGCGATGACGATATAATATATATGTTATCTATTTTCATTTATCATCGTGACAGTTACAAATCTTGAATAAAAAACGTTTGTGCCGAAAGACCTATTAATTTTCTTTAAGTTTACACAAACCTTTCGCTATCTCCTGATTGATCAAATTCTAACGCAAATACAATGACTAGTAGAAAGACGTATAAATTTATAAAAAAACACTGATTTGAACTTCAAAAGGGCACCTCTAAAACAATAACTTGATATTATAATCAAAACTTCGGATCAAACGATCAGAAAATAGACTCATTCAAACTAAGTCCGAGAGCGATAAAAGTTTCCATCGCAAACTGGCTGCAAACGAAGCTAACAATCGTCCAAAACAAAAGAAATTTAATTGAAGCAATCAGACCGATTGGGGGGATGGGTAAAAATGTTGAGTTTATGATATTGGATACAAGTAAGGTTTGTAGGGACGTGGACATCAGCGACCTCCAGACTACGCCCCGCCACAAGGACGCGCCGCCCTTGCACCTACCGTCCGCCCTGTAACGTACCCCGTACTATAACGTAGGGCACCGTCGACCGTACTTATGTCACTGTCTCAATACTATCGGGTTATCTGTAATAGCTCTTTTAAACTGCTGATGCGTGACAAAGCGTAAGAAAAGTTTAGCTCGACGCTCAGTTTGTTTTTGTTTTATTATGTTCGTTGCGTAAGAGAAACTAGAAAGTCGTGACGCACATAATCAATTAGGATTTTTAGGGCTACTACTTGTGACTAAATATTAAATATTAAATATTATATTTAAATCTATCGTGACTCAGACTAGATTTATTCCTAACAATATATTGTCTCTTCGAAGCTGATTAATCCGTGAAAGCGACCACAGCCTACTTAGTATTAATTTGCATTTAATAAACCGATGTTTGACCTTAATCCGACTAAGAGATGTTTTCTCGTGATTTCTTTTATACTATTGTATTGTTCACGGGTCGTGCGGTTACCGAAATAACACTTATAATGCGCTACTGAACTTATTTCCTTTGAAACTAAGTAAAAGTTAAATCGTTCTCGTCTGTTTACCGTGACAGTCGTTAACTACGATTTATAAGATGGAGATATAAAATTTAAGATTATTATTTCTCTATAGATGTTCAGTGTAAAAGGGAATGATTTTGAATGTTTATTTATTTATTCTCTTTTATATATTTTGACGAATGCAGCATTTTATATAAGCATATTTAATAAATATTTAACGACGTAAAAAGCTTTAGAATACTGTACTATTTATGGTATAGTTCATAATTATTATAAATCGAGACATTCACATACGGCAGATAAAACATAACATGCTTCTGCATCCTCTATATTTCACTACCTATTTTTTCTTTTTTTTCCAGCTATCATTAAACCGCCAAACGTCCAAAAGGCCGGTACCCGGAGCGCTGTTTCGCAACGCCTTTGCGCAAATGGCGCGTGACGTCACCTTCCGGCTTCACTTTCGCGAACACTTTCACCGCGATACCTACGTATCATTGTATCATTGTCATTCGCGACGCGGCGATGACCACACGTGACTTTAATTTATTCTTACACTTGTTTATAAATACACTTATACATACTGATGTTATAAATGTTCATCGGTGTAAATAGTACGCGTCGAGTTTAATATAGATATTAAAATAGATGTATTTTATTTAGTTCTCTAAAAGGCTAAATTGTGGTTTATAAAGGGTTATAGTGGGTAGGATTAAATAATCGATAAACAATTAGTACAGTCTTATTTAAATTGTTATATCAATCGATAGATATGTCAAAATGTCAAACTGTCAATATTCACTGTAGAGAATTTATATTACCTACATTGTTCCTACATCTCAATACGTAAGATCATATTTGTATAACATAGGAGGCAATCGGGCAGGCGAGCCTCCTGATGGAAAGTGGTCATCGCCGCCCATGAACACTCGCAGAGCTTGACAACTCTGGAGTGGGTTGCCGACCTTTTAAAAAGATGTACGCTATCTTCTTGAAGCACGCCAAGTCGTAATAGACATCATGAAATGACAGTTGCCTCATTAAGACATGTATGTGAATACAGAACTTTCTACACACAGTTTATGATCGGTATTGGATATCACGATATCCCACTTTGTATTTATGGTTTACATGTAATACTATACTTCAATACGTGGCCAACGCTTGATATCAGTAAGAGAATCGAAAAATATTCAAGAGAGATTTATTTGAAGGCATAGGTACCATTTCTTTGAAACCAATCAATGTCGTAATAAATCCAGACGTCAAAATCTTTTTATAATTGACATTATTATTCAACAGAACCTAAACGTCACGAAAACCCTATTAAATTTCAAAAACCCGAACACAATAATAGCCCCTTTCATGTTACGTAAGTGAACGATTTCTAGCATCATTAAAACGTGCCTGAAAACCCCGCTGTCAAAAAAGTCGTACTTAAATGTCTTTTCATAACAAATAAACCTTTTAGATTGGTGACTCGAATTCGTTTGAAAACCCACGCAATTTATGTTTGAAGATCGAATATTGGACACTGAATTGGGTAAAACAAATCTTGTTTATCCAATTTAAGTATAAGATAGAAGTTTATTAAAAATAGGACATAAGCCGTCTAAATTAAAAGACATATGAAGATTCAACTATAACTGTTCCAAACATTATATTCCACATTTATCATATTCGCGGTCCGTTCAGTGACTGGAGCATAGAACCGAGTCAAAAGCAAGGTTGACTTCACAATAACCTCTAAACTAGGATAAGTCCATTGAAGCTCGCGTTAAATTGGTGTTCGTTGTCAGCTCGAGTGACAAAGTATTGGAGAACAATGGCTTTTCAATATTCGTAACAAAAATAAAGAAACGTTCAAGGCTCGTGCATTTCACGGATGTTTTCACCGAGTAACGGCGTAGCGGGCTTCTTCTAATACAATCAATTATCTAGACTGACGCCTTCCCACACTTTCCAAGCTCATTGTCAGCATTCGCATCTCCAGAAATTGTACGATTGTACGGAATGTACTAGAGTATTTTTGTCCAATGTCACTGTTCAATTATGTACAGTTTAGCAAGTATATTTGTGTTTAAAAATGCAGTTTATCAGTGGTAGGTTATGTTATGGACTAATGGTTTGATTTTAAATAACAGTACCTAACACTATTGTTATAGTAATCCTATAACAATGAAGAAATATTATAAAAACCTTAAAACTAATTTAGCTTTATATAACTTATGATTCTATTTCAAAAAGATTCAAACTAACGTTAGCACAACGTAATATTTACTTTTAGAACAATCCTTAAGTTAACAAAGGGCTTCTGAGCTTTCTTAAAGAATCGAATTTACTCAACTCCAATAAAGCGAAAAGAAAACTCACTTATAAAAGACAATCTACGAGAAGTAGGCTTCAATTTACAAAAGATGTAATCACGACGTCCAAATAATTAATTTTTTTGTTGTTCAAACAATATCATCAAAAAAGCTCAATACACACAAACAATAGTGAAATTCAGCAACCGCTGACCACTTTCGACTTTTCAGTTTAACCTCAAATTGATAAAATAAAAAGTATGAAAGGCAAAATAAAATAATGGCGATATGAAAGCGAGTTTAAACGATCGGACACGATTTAGTGTAGGAGCCGCTACATTCTATGTTAACTAACCGCAACCCGCTTTTTTCCATTCCGCCCACGTTTAAATTATTATTATCAGATAAACCAATGTGTAGATTCAAAGATCTAAGCAGATGTAGTGAAAACTACAGGCCAAAGCGACTTTTTTCATAATGGGTACTCATCTGACACCCATATTCTTAAACGTAAATTCAATTTAAGTAATTCAATTTAACTTATTTTTACAATTTCTATCGTAAATTATAATAAATCTGATTGAGACACATTCAGCACAGCTTAATCTACTCACAAAAGTAGCATTTTTTAATGATAACTTTTTCGGATTAAAATACGACAATTTTTTGTAGTAATGTAACAAGGTCTGAACCATTAACATCATCCCCCATAAACAAACATCCATTCAAAAGTTTTGGCGCTTAACTCCAGTTTGATATTGACCTATATGGCTCGAAACCTGGCCGTTTATACGTAGATCGAAATTTGAAAGTCTAGTACTATACAGTGTGTAACAAAACATGTGTCCGATCCTGAAGGGTAATATTCTCTATCTAAAAAAGAAAAAAATAAAATAAAAAATCTATATCTAAAAATAACAATGCAAAAAAATTTTCAAAGACAATGTTTCTGAATTAACAAAAATTCAAGGAAATTCATAAACGCTGGCAACTCACGTTCGGTTCGTAGACCTGCAAGACCTTATAGCAGAGAACGTGATCGCGAGACGGTGTTGCGATGTACGTTTTCAAATTTTACTTTGTTAAATTTTATTTGTTTGGATGATGGAAAATTAATTATGTTATTTTTTCAAAACGATAGCAAAATAAGGACATCCTACCGGTATATAGTAAGAGGTTTTCGGATCGGACACTTGTTTTGTAACACACTGTATATGTAACAGCATCTCCTACACCATCAATATAAATAACGCGTCTAATTGGAGACGCGTGATGCCCGATATTTCGCGGACGTCTCAATCGCGGTGCCACTGATACTGTGACGTGACCGTGACTTGC
>JADANM010005714.1:7731089-7758021 GCA_026213755.1 Eurema hecabe
GCAAGTCACGGTCACGTCACAGTATCAGTGGCACCGCGATTGAGACGTCCGCGAAATAGCGGGCACCACGCGCCTCCAATTAGACGCGTTATTTATATTGATGGTGTAGGAGATGCTGTTACATATACAGTGTGTTACAAAACAAGTGTCCGATACGAAACCTCTTGCTGTATACCGGTAGGAGGTCCTTATTTTGCTATCGTTTTGAAAAAATAACATAATTAATTTTCCACTTAAAATTAAATTTGTATAGTACTAAAGTCTTCAAATTTCGATCTACGTATAAACGGCCAGCTTTCGAGCCATATAGGTCAATATCAAACTGGAATTAAGCGCCAAAACTTTTGAATGGATGTTTGTTTATGGGGGATGATGTTAATAGTTCAGACCATGTCATCGTTGCATTACTACAAAATATTGTCGTTTTTTAATCCGAAAAGGTTATCATTAAAAAAACGTTACTTTTGTGAGTAGATTAAGCTGTGCTGAATATGTCTCAATGAGATTTATTTAAATTTACGATAGAAATTGTAAAAATAAATTAAATTGAATTACTTACATTGAATTTACGTTTAAGAATATGGGTGTCAGATGAGTACCCATTATGAAAAAAGTCGCTTTGGCCTGTAGTTTTCACTACATATGCTTAGATCTTTGAATCTACACATTGGTTTATCTGATAATAATAATTTAAACGTGGGCGGAATGGAAAAAAAGCGGGTTGCGGTTAGTTAACATAGAATGTAGCGGCTCCTACACTAAATCGTGTCCGATCGTTTAAACTCGCTTTCATATCGCCATTATTTTATTTTGCCTTTCATACTTTTTATTTTATCAATTTGAGGTTAAACTGAAAAGTCGAAAGTGGTCAGCGGTTGCTGAATTTCACTATTGTTTGTGTGTATTGAGCTTTTTTGATGATATTGTTTGAACAACAAAAAAATTAATTATTTGGACGTCGTGATTACATCTTTTGTAAATTGAAGCCTACTTCTCGTAGATTGTCTTTTATAAGTGAGTTTTCTTTTCGCTTTATTGGAGTTGAGTAAATTCGATTCTTTAAGAAAGCTCAGAAGCCCTTTGTTAACTTAAGGATTGTTCTAAAAGTAAATATTACGTTGTGCTAACGTTAGTTTGAATTCTTTGAAAGAGAATCGTAAGCTATGTAAAGCTAAATAAGTTTTAAAGTTTTTATAATATTTCTTCATTGTTATAGGATTACTCTAACAGTAGTCTTAGTGTTATTTAAAATAGAAGAGGTCCTTTTAACTTTAAGAAAATCAAACAATCAATATATGCTACCACTGATCCAATAATTTGCATGTTTAAACACAAATATACTTGCTAAACTATACACAATTGAACATTGAACAAAAATACTCTAGTACTTTCCGTACAATCGTACAATTTCTGGAGATGCGAATGCTGACAATGAGCTTGGAAAGTGTGGGAAGGCGTCAGTCTAGATAATTGATTGTATTAGAAGAAGCCCGCTACGCCGTTACTCGGTGAAAACATCCGTGAAATGCACGAGCCTTGAACGTTTCTTTATTTTTGTTACGAATATTGAAAAGCCATTGTTCTCCAATACTTTGTCACTCGAGCTGACAACGAACACCAATTTAACGCGAGCTTCAATGGACTTATCCTAGTTTAGAGGTTATTGTGAAGTCAACCTTGCTTTTGACTCGGTTCTATGCTCCAGTCACTGAACGGACCGCGAATATGATAAATGTGGAATATAATGCTTGGAACTGTTATAGTTGAATTTTCATATGTCTTTTAATTTAGACGGCTTATGTCCTATTAATATATAATATCTTATACTAATTGGACAAACAAGATTTGTTTTAACCAATTCAGTGTCCAATATTCGATCTTCAAACGTAAATTGCGTGGGTTTTCAAACGAATTCGAGTCACCAATCTATAAGGTTTATTTGTTATGAAAAGACATTTAAGTACGACTTTTTTGACAGCGGTCTTTCAGGCACGTTTTAATGATGCTAGATATCGTTCACTTACGTAACATGAAAGGGGCTATTATTGTGTTCGGGTTTTTGAAATTTAATAGGGTTTTCGTGACGTTTAGGTTCTGTTGAATAATAATGTCAATTATAAAAAACGATTTTGACGTCTGGATTTATTACGACATTGATTGGTTTCCAAAGAAATGGTACCTATGCCTCCAAATAAATCTCTCTTGAATGTTTTTCGATTCTCTTACTGATATCAAGCGTTGGCCACGTTTTATAGTATAGTATTACATGTAAGCCATAAATACAAAGTGGGATATCGTGATATCAAATACCGATCATAAACTGTGTGTAGAAAGTTCTGTATTCACATACATGTCTTAATGAGACAATTGTCATTTCATGATGTCTATTACGACTTGGCGTGCTTCAAGAAGATAGCGTACATCTTTTTAAAAGGTCGGCAACCCACTCCAGAGTTGTCAACCTCTGCGAGTGTTCATGGGCGGCGATGACCACTTTCCATCAGGAGGCTCGTCTGCCCGATTGCCCCCTATGTTATAAAAAAATGATCTTACGTATTGAGATGTATAAACAATGTAGGTAATATAAATTCTCTACAGTGAATATACAGTTTGACATTTTGACATTTCTATCGATTGATATAACAATTTAAATAAGACTGTACTAATTGTTTATCGATTATTTAATCCTACCCACTATAACCCTTTATAAACCACAATTTAGCCTTTTAGAGAACTAAATAAAATACATCTATTTTAATATCTATTTTAAACTCGACGCGTACTATTTACACCGATGAACATTTATAACATCAGTATGTATAAGTGTATTTATAAACAAGTGTAAGAATAAATTAAAGTCACGTGTGGTCATCGCCGCGTCGCGAATGACAATGATACAATGATACGTAGGTATCGCGGTGAAAGTGTTCGCGAAAGTGAAGCCGGAAGGTGACGTCACGCGCCATTTGCGCAAAGGCGTTGCGAAACAGCGCTCCGGGTACCGGCCTTTTGGACGTTTGGCGGTTTAATGATAGCTGGAAAAAAAAGAAAAAATAGGTAGTGAAATATAGAGGATGCAGAAGCATGTTATGTTTTATCTGCCGTATGTGAATGTCTAGATTTATATGATAATTATGAACTATACCATAAATAGTACAGTATTCTAAAGCTTTTAACGTCGTTAAATATTTATTAAATATGCTTATATAAAATGCTGCATTCGTCAAAATATATAAAAGAGAATAAATAAATAAACTACATTCAAAATCATTCCCTTTTACACTGAACATCTATAGAGAAATAATAATCTTAAATTTTATATCTCCATCTTATAAATCGTAGTTAACGACTGTCACGGTAAACAGACGAGAACGATTTAACTTTTACTTAGTTTCAAAGGAAATAAGTTCAGTAGCGCATTATAAGTGTTATTTCGGTAACCGCACGACCCGTGAACAATACAATAGTATAAAAGAAATCACGAGAAAACATCTCTTAGTCGGATTAAGGTCAAACATCGGTTTATTAAATGCAAATTAATACTAAGTAGGCTGTGGTCGCTTTCACGGATTAATCAGCTTCGAAGAGACAATATATTGTTAGAAATAAATCTAGTCTCAGTCACGATAGTTTTAAATGTAATAATAAATATCTAATATTTTGTCACAAGTAGTAGCCCTAAAAATCCTAATTGATTATGTGCGTCACGACTTTCTAGTTTCGCTTACGCAACGAACATAATAAAACAAAAACAAACTGAGCGTCGAGCTAAACTTTTCTTACGCTTTTGTCACGCATCAGCAGTTTGAAAGAGCCATTACAGATAACCCGATAGTATTGAGACAGTGACATAAGTACGGTCGACGGTGCCCTACGTTATAGTACGGGGTACGTTAAAGGGCGGACGGTAGGTGCAAGGGCGGCGCGTCCTTGTGGCGGGGCGTAGTCTGGAGGTCGCTGATGTCCACGTCCCTACAAACCTTACTTGTATCCAATATCATAAACTCAACATTTTTACCCATCCCCCCAATCGGTCTGATTGCTTCAATTAAATTTCTTTTGTTTCGGACGATTGTTAGCTTCGTTTGCAGCCAGTTTGCGATGGAAACTTTTATCGCTCCCGTACTTAGTTTGAATGAGTCTATTTTCTGATCGTTTGATCCGAAGTTTTGATTATAATATCAAGTTATTGTTTTAGAGGTGCCCTTTTGAAATTCAAATCAGTGTTTTTTATAAATTTATACGTCTTTCTACTAGTCATTGTATTTGCGTTAGAATCTGATCAATCAGGAGATAGCGAAAGATTTGTGTAAATTTAAAGAGAATTAATAGGTCTTTCGGCACAAACGTTTTTTATTCAAGATTTGTAACTGTCACGATGATAAATGAAAATAGATAACATATATATTATATCGTCATCGCCGAATAAATTTTAGTAAGTAATTAATGTCTCGCCTACAAAGTAATCAATTTCGGCACAGCTTAAACTATATTGCTTTCATAAAGAGATTGTTCCCATTACAATCTTCGCAGTGTGATTTGATATTAAAGTACTGTGTATTCAACGAAAAGAATATTATAATGTGATAAACAAAAAATACGTTACAGATGTCATGTGCAGTCATTTAATCTTTGTTCTCGAATGTTCTTTGTCCAATTATTGTGTTGGTCAACACAAAAATAAGCATTGCGTTACTCACTCATATATGTACGTTATTGTCAGTTGCATGAAGGGCGTTGGAACGTCTTGTCTCTAAGACAGAGGTCGTTTTCCCCTCATTTTATTCGGTTTCTGTTAATTGCTCTATTGAATAATGTAAATCTGCTATAACTTCTACGTAAACTGACGGCTGTTTAATATTCATAAATTCTGCGGGAGATTTAATTATACATCGCAAGTGATTAAACTTTGAAAGCTTGGATATCTCAAAGTAGGTATCTGAAATTATACGCAAAATACAAGGTATCGTAAAATTTTATGCCGTCACGTAAACTCTAGGATATGAAGCCCTTAAGGCTAATTTGAAAAAGATGTTTATCATAACGATGCAGGTATGGCTGGGAATAAAATGATATCAAAACTTAGTGATAACGTTGATTTTCCTGCAAAGTAATAATGTAGGCCCGTTCTGTTAGGGTCGGCTTTTGCATTAGTTGTAATTTACGAATGTCCAAGCATCGTAGATCTGTTTCTAATGACATTGCATAGTCCATTGTCGTAGGAATCCTTCGATTTATCGTCGAATAGAATACAAATGACGGTCGTCGCAAGTTGATAGGTCTTAATGCCGTGATCTTAGAGGCTCGACACGGAGTTGTTTATAGCCTCGTAAAGTCAGCTCGTGCTGTGAACGCGAATAATTCAGCATTAGCTTGAAATTTCTGTGAAAAATCTATCTTTGCGGCGATAACGCTTAAGTATAAAGATTGTAATGACGATTTATACAACTATTGTGAGATGGGACATTGATATTTTTAAAAAATTATTAGACTATCAAAGATACATAGCTCTTATTGTTTTTTTTAATAGCGTTTTATTGTGTTTTGTTGTTGTTTATATTTACAATTGTAGGTATGTTCTTATTTTAAAAAGAGCGACTATCAGAGTTTCTTGCCGGTTCTTCTCTGTAGAAACTGCCTTTCGAACCGGTGGTAAATGTTTTGTAATACCATGATGATTCAAGTGTTACTAAATGTAGCCTAATTGAATAAAGATACTTTTGACTTTGTACTTTTTTAACATTTTGAAATCATATTAACGGACTTTTTCCGAGAGCTCGTACTTTTATTACGGTGTTTAATAGTAAGGAGCATTATCGCTTAGCGCAGTGAAAGTGTTTGCAAGCCAATAGCATTAAGCGTAAACCGACTTAGCATTCACCGGTAAAGGTGATGTCTAAATTTGAATATAACTATAGCTCAATCGATCGTGTTAAAATATTGTATTGAGTAGAGTTTTTTAACCTTTAACGATCCTCCTTAAACAATATTCCAAAATGTTTAATAAGATTGCACATATATACATATATCTACTAGATACATATATTTCGAAGGTTTGGAATCTAGAATTTAGAAAATTTGAAATCTTGTTACATGTTTCGTCAAAAGTGTTCGTTAGGATTGTAGATTGTAGAGAATTTCCTACGTAAAAAAAACAAAAATAATTTCGAAATTGTAACTGAAACTACGGCTTTGTTTCTGGCAGCGTTAGATTCAAATAACAAAATTTGATGAACAAATAAACACATTTTAATTACACCATATTTATAAACTCAATATTATAATTACAAATTGAAGATGAAGGACTCGGTGAAATCACGAAAGTAGAATTCACAAGCGACGAGCATAACAGGTCCGTGTCAAGTAATTATAGCGATAGCGCCAAGTTGCTAAGTCAAGAAATTGTTTATGCGAACACTTATTAAACACTAGCTGCGCCACGCAAGTTTACTCGTAGTTTCCGTTCACGTGGCAAAGCTTTGTGAAAACTTTCCAATGTGATAATCCAGGTTATGATTAACCTGTGTATTAAATGTTTGCTAAATTCCTTCAGTCGTCTTCTTCTCAGTCGTAGTTGCTCTTGGTAGAGCGGTCGTGGTCATCATTCAGGTGTTGGTGGCACGCTTAACAGCACGACGCCGCTCCTCTCTCTCGTGCATTCGTGAAGGGATTGATTAGATACTCGCTCGCCGCTCTGATTTGGTCCGTCCATCTCATAGGCGACCTTCCTCGTGGCCTCAGTAGTATAGTACGCGTCACGAATCTTTAGCGCTGAACGAAACCTGCGCAGAAGTCAAAAATAAGGTATCGAGGTAGCGGCGCGGCGCGCGAGGCGCGTGATCGTCGGGAGCGCGAGCGTTGATTGGTTGCCCCAGTCGTGTTGTCTTTCTCGCACCAATACGTCAATTACGACCGTGATTCTACCGATGCGCAGCTATTCTCGTCAATCGCTAAACATAAATGACGCGTACTATACCTGAGTAAAATGATGAGAATGAGATACGTTCTTTCGCGTCAATGATTTTAATCCTACTAATATTATAAATGTGGAAATTTATGAGAATGTATGTATGGATGTATGTTTGTTATTCTTTCACACAAAAACGATTAGACCGATTTAGTTGAAATTTGGTATGTAGATAAGTGATACTCTGGATTAACACTTACGGAATACTTTGTATCCCGGGTTAGTAGTAAATAAGGATTTACTATTGGTTTGGAACAAGCCATCCAATTTTTTATACCTAATATAGATTCTCTGATTTCATTTGAATGTCCTGGATTTGTAAAGACATCATTTTCTCAATACATTTGATTCCGGTTATGATTGGCCGTCGAATAGATTGTGCGTAGAAAGTAGGAGGTGATAATTTGTAGTATGCGTATGTAAATGGGCTTAATGTTTGTACGTGATGGTGTTTTTTGTTTGCTACTTGAATTTTTAATTTAACAACTTAATTGACATCACTTAGCATATATAACAGTATTATTTTATATAAAAAATGGCAATCACTTTAGTAATTCTATTGTTTATGATTATTATACTCGAAGTATATATTCTAAAGTAAGTTTGAGAAATATTTATAGTCTTGAATTCATTGTAGGTCTTAGTAATACCTATTCCGAATTAAAATTTGTGTTGATGATTTATTCCGCAAGTGTCCTAATTTCAAACATTATTGCCTATAGAAAGCAAAGCCACTCCGATCGAAATGAAATAAAAGAAACAGTGAAAAAATTTCGTAAACCTTACGACAGACCGAAAGATAGTAACCAAGTTACGTAAGCTATAAAGAGAAATCCGCGTCCGGAGAAATGTTAAACCGATTGACTCATTTGCGAGCGGCCGCACATCCGGAACCGATACAATGATTCAGATTGCGAGTAAAAGCTGATTGCGTAATACGTGTAACTGGTACGATAAGGCCTGGCTTTCTTTGAAGTATCGGGTGAGATATGGGTGAAGGGAGATAATTCTGTAATAGGGGAAAGTACAGACGGCTCGTTGTAAAGCTGCTGCTGTATTACAGTCATTTGGTGGATATTGACTTTTGCTTTGATTGCTTTGGGATATAATTGGGTATGGTATGGTATACTGTTACTAATTTATTTATTTATTGATTAATACTTTGTAAAGTAGACAGTCTTAATCTATTATTAGTAACTGGCGGCTTTATCACTAGTATGTGATTTCTTCCAGGCAAACAATTGGAAAGATATTGATAAGAAATATCTTGTTAATTTTTTGTTAAAGCTTTGTGCGGTACTAATTATGAAAGAACCTTTTGCACCGTTTAATAATTAATGAATGTAGCATCCTCAAATGGCGATTAATTTTAGAAAACCCTGCGAAAATTGAACATAACTTTCACCGGACGTGAGCCGGTAGTTGGTCGATACATGGGTTATTTTAATTTGCATACGCTTTGATTTTTCCTCATTTGATAGCATATGAAAGTATCGACATAGTGTTTTTCTTCTGTTTTTTTATTAAGAAATGATCTTCCTTACATCGATCTACCTTTACATTCAGTCGAGAATAAATGTGTAAGGGATTAATAACAAAATTAAAAGTTATCTTAAAGCTATAAGGAAGTTTCGGGAGAAGACAAAGTAATGTTATTACTATTAATTTTCAATTCAAAAATTCTACTAATGGAGTCTATTTGCGCTTGAAATCTATGTTTATTTACTTTTCTACGGATAGGAGGCGATATTATTTTATAAATAAAATGAATGTTTTCCAAAAGCATCTAAATAATAAAAAAAACTACTTCGACATAATTAATCACCAAGCGTCATTACTATCATTATAAATGGTACAACAATATAACATGGATACTGAAAACGAGGAGAAATCTAATGTATTTCACTTTGGTCTAGTGTTTCACCATTTAAGATTATCTAGTCTTGTTTCTCTTTGGAGACACGTAGTCGGGTAGGTGGCCAGATTTTCGTTTCGATAACGCACGCAATATGGAGAAATTTTTAACGTCAGCATTATATGCGTGATACTAATATCGTACGTGATTTTTTTAGGTTTAGGTTTTTATAATTAATTTATTTTTGACTGATATTTTAAAGAATAGAATTTTAAATTAGACAAGCAGATAAACGTAGTCATAGCTACTAGCTCGCTTGATATTGTTTGGGTTAAGACTCCGAAAATTTGGCGGGCGAAAACGAGATACTGATATCTTCTGTTTTAGTTTTTAGACTTAATTTTACACTTTGTATAAAGCCTATAATACTTCAAAATAGTGGCTATATCTGTAAAGATTTAAAAATTATTGTCACACTTAGTAAATCCAAAAACATCAAAAACTTAACCTCTAGTAGATGATATTCTTACAAATATTGAGACGATATTGATCTTATTATCAAGGTCTTTATTACGGAAATGTATAATTTATTTCTATTCATTTAAATATATTGTATAAATGTACATACTATGATTACATGTATGCCCACCGTTACTATTCGTATTCTGTTTTCTCAGAAGCAAAGTTCGTTTCGCTCCATCGGATTACATCTAACACATTAGGACATGTATTAATAAACATGTGTACGGTTATGTGATCTGTGAGAGTGAGAGTGAGTTGGGAATTAATTTAGCCGAGCACGCGACGTTCGTAAAGGTCGACGGAACGCCTGATCGCTTTCTACTCGTTACATGATATGCAAACTTGGCATCGGCTGTACAAGCACGCAGCGGTTATGGAAAGCTGTCTTATGGACTGGGCTAGGCGAATTTCGTGCGATAAAAACCGCTAAGCTATAAACAAAAGTCGTTATAGGTCCGACCAATAACGACTTGTTTATTTTTTTAAGGGCCTAGTTATTTTAGTTAAGCATAGAAGTATTTATATCAAAATTAAAAATATTAAATATTATAATGAGTTTTATAATTTAATATAACAAGCAACGAGTGAAAGTTATAAATAAATATGTTTTATTGCGTGTCGTGTCTTGAAACATATTTTTATCAAAAAATGTCGCTATTCTCTAATAATAGTTTAACCGAACAAACCGCTAATGCCGATGAGAAAAAAAGTGCATATTATCTTATTATTCAGTTATCACTCGCACTAATTATCGCCGGCTACCGTAAGCCTTAACGGGCCCGTGTGTTCTTTATTTCTATATTTGCATTTTTCAGCTCTGCATTCAAACATTTTGCAGTTGTTAAAAGTTATGAGAATCGTAAAGTCGTTTGGTGAAATGCTGCGTCGCTCGCCCTCGTAAAACGTATTTGAGGTTATTCGTGAATTAATTTTTGGGACGAACTTTTGAGGTTCATATTTGACGGATGAATTATGCATAATCTGGTGACGGCTCAGCGTATTTCGCCGTAATTCACGTACTAATTGAGGTCTTGTCAGCGCGCCTTAAGGGCGTATATAATATATAGAGTCTAGATTCTAGACTGAGATATTATATCGATTCTTAGTAGTAGGTATACGATTTCTAGTCTTAAAACTTATTTACACATACTCAATATAACTATCATCGTAATCACACACTAGTCATAAATTAATTTTTAATATAATTTTAGTTGGAATTTAACTGATTAATAAGGTGAATTGTTCTTTAAAAGATACTTAATAAATAAAGATGTATCTAGCTGGGGATTTGGGAATGTATATTATAAATGTAAACAGTTGAACATTGTTTAAACATACGAATTTCTCGTAATTAGGGTCGAGTCAAAGCAAATATTTTTGTACGTATTATGCTATAAGATGTTTAAAATTACGATACGATCGTTAAGTAGTTAGAAACTTCAGTAAGCGGGTAATATCTAGTTTTTAATATTGGTAATGTAGCGTCGTTTCAAACTGGTATTAGAATATTAAAGCTTGAGTTTCGACGCGTTCTGTTAAGGCTTTCACTCTTGCGTAACGTATTGGCGTCCGATAAGACCACCTGTCGCTGATAAAGATTGCTTTGTATATAGATGGTTTAGTTTGTTCGAATAACGACTTTTTTAAAGGGCCTTAAATGGAGATTATTTTGGCTTTGTCCTCATCATATGCGTTAATAATATACCTACATAAACTTTTTTAAATTACTAAGGTTATGGTTTTCCAAAATGATTTAGAAATATTATATTCTTTTCATGTAGACTAGAAATAAGTAAAATATCACAGTTTTTATCTTTTTCTTTAATGAGTTAGTAGATAGAAGTATATTTTCATTTGCATGAAAAGCATATACTTATTTTTGTCTTTAAACATTAATTACAGTATAGCGTCTGATGTTTTCAAACTCGAATAATATTCGTTTGCATCATCGATATTCGTTACGATGAAAGTCGGATGGCATTAACGAGCCAGCAATTATGCATACACTAAACAGAATTGGAAACTACGCCGCGCCGCAATCGAACATAGCATGTATCCAAGTGGTTATAAAAGTTATATTTTTATGGCATATCGTATGGGTTCGTATAGCAGTCTCATTGGAGAGAGGCGAGTCAATGTCACTTTCACTGCAACCCCGCTTCGAGTGCATACATCGATGTATTTATGAAACAATTATTTTGTTTCGATGATTCATGGCCTGTGTATCTATTATGTGCGTACTAATATGTACCAATTTAATAAGTACCTACCTACAAATAATGTAGGTTTTAAGATTCAGATAATAAATATTTCAGGAATATAAAAAAACAAAAATAACGTCGGGTCTTACATAGTTGCAATACCGCTGGCATTAACATTTTATTTTATTATATATAATTCTGTTAGCTCTTATTTTAATTATATATGCTAATTTAAATATGTTGCAATTAAACGACAATGTTACGATTATACTTACACTTGTGTTTATTCGCTAAACGAGTCAAATATGACTTGCTAATTCGTTTAATATTATGTGCACGACGTAAATGGCTAACTCAGATTTTGATTGTTTTAGGTATGTATCGCTATTCTTTAGCTGATGTACTCAATATGGTAAGTGATTTATATTTATGATGCATATTAAAATCGCTGGAAAGAATTTATATTTTTTTTTACTATAGCAACACTTTTAACGCCACTTTCACAAACGACATTAAATGAGATCTAACTCACATTCGTAAGTTTGTATTTAATGTACGTTGTTACGGCATATAATTTTTTAGAGCGCTAGGAAAGTAAACAACGGTTTAATTACGAAGCGATTAGGGCTGTAGAGCTTTCCTGTGCACCGATGCCGGCGATAGTCGTATGGTTCGACGCGGCACTCCCACTAGGCGACCGCGGCCGCGGCCGACTCGCGCTCATTCACTTCAGTCCACAGGCGACTGCTGCGACGGACGCACGCGTCACTCCTCTCGCCTCCGATGTTAGTTTACGATTACGACATCGCGTTTCAACTCGGACTTTTACCGTGACAGTGAAACATTTTTTTCTAATATGGGTTAAACGTACGCTTCGACGATATGAGTCCGGGCGAGCGCGCCGCCCTCGGGCGCCGCGAACACCCTCGCCCTCACTATGCTGCCACCGCACCGGGATTTCCGCAACCATACTACCCGCCTTATGGAATGCCGCATCCGAACGCTTGGCTGGGAGCTCCCCTAATATCAATGGCAGGGCGCACGCAACAACCGAGGAATGCGCCCGTGTCAAAGCTTGCCATGCACGCTCAGGGCGCACCTCTCATCATACAAAATAGACACGACCGACGAAAATACACGACCGTTCCAGAACAACGCAACCATCGACCGACAGGATTATCTGAAAATATTACCAGAGATAATTACGATGTATCTGAAGGATCTAGGCCGCGGATACAAACACAACAGTCGCGTTCCAATAGGAGTGGACGCAACAATAACACGGACGCGGTCAGCGTTGCTAGCGATGAAAGTTCCGGCTCGACAAATTCAGAAACCATGTTGCCACGGATAATTAAACCTAGAAAACGGCGTAAAAAAGACAGAAAACCGAATAACATTGTCCCGCATGATATCTCCAATGCCGGACTGGAACTGGGTGAAGTTGATCATTGCACTGTTACAAATATGGGATCGGCGTCGCACGTCTACGAGGAATCCTACTGCCGAGAGGTGTCATTACCGTATCGTTTAGACGTGAAAGTACTTGATTACCCGGATCCAGTACCCGAGACATATAGAGTGACTGCATTAGGTGAGGCATTAGAGGCTACTCGTTTCGGATTAACGGAGGCGGTATCGCCGGCTGAATCGGCCGTGAGTTCGTGTCAGTGTCGATATTGTGATCCAGTAGGTCAAATTTGGGACGCTGATTCCATTGCGCATTTATTGGATGAAAATTCGAGTGGTGATTTTCCACCTACTAAACTCGAAGAGTCTATGAAAATAGTCGGCCCCCTAGGCAGGAGAGGGGCAGATACCATGTTACGGCGAAGTTGGAGCGATCCATCTGCGCGTGTACCAGAAAGGAGGGAAACAAATAACAGCGACACACTTTCCGCTCCTAATTTATATTCATTATTTCCACCGGCCAGAAGAACTAGTTCCCCAGAACCACGATCACCGCTCGCATTGGAAATATCGTCCGAAATCGTCACGTCAATTAATGGACATCGTGACCTGGAAATCAAATTATTTTCGACCTCGCCCCCGGCAACAAACTCGGAGCGCCGTTCATTCTTCGACGATAAAAGTGGAAGTGTTCTTAACAGATATACGAATAAAGATAGCAAGTTAAAATTAAACTGTGTGGTGAACAGTGACAGAAACGTTTCTAGTGCAAACGGCATGAAGAGTGAGAATGTGGATTCGGGGTGTTCGTCGGCCTACGTTACCGGCGAGGCCTCTCGCAACATTTGTGATTTAGCCTTAGTTTCTGCCTGAACTTCTTGTGATCTTTGTATAAATAATAATAATTGGATGCGTGCTTGTAAGTCCAGAGGGCTTTGCGCTCGCCATTTGAGCTGGACTCAAATCGTCACAGCGAGAGGCATGCACGGAGCGTCTCAACACGACCCAATACATTGAGATCTCCGATTCGATTTCCTGTAGATTTTATAATAATTTATTTTTAACAGTAGCGTAGGAAACGGACATGGAACTTTGTCTGGTTGCGTATGCGTTATAATAATATGGGCGCAGATTATAGTTATAAAAAGTAAAGATTTCTAACGTCGTAGATGCTATGAATTGTGTTCATGGCATCATTGTGCGCAATTAACGTTTCACACTATTGACACCGTTGCGCGCGTATTGCGGTTTCCCGCGGGTTTCACCGCGCACCGTTCCGGGTGGCGCCTCGCTCGGCACACACAACTAATAACTCTTTCATTGCTTCATGCGGCTCACTTTTCACATAAACATTTAATGTTCTCCACAGTCTATCGTAAAAAGGTGGTCTAGTGCGATAAGTTATACGTACTCTCGTTCATTCGTTCTATGTTATAGATAATTTTAATTAATACTTCATAAACACTAACAAACACTCATTTAGGTTATGGTGTCATCATCCATCTTTAATCCCATAAATTATCATATTTAAATATTGCTAAATCACATTGTTATCGTGAGCAGACTTCGATCAATCTTATTAAAATTCATAACAAACTCATAAAACATTTACCACGTAACAACTTTACTCTATCAGGCTGGTCGTAATCATCAATCAAATGTTACAGAATATTCATAAGCTCTGATACAATCACCTCTCTGTTGTAACTTACATATTTTCAATATTTGTAACAGCCCGTACGATGATGATAGTCCGATAGTGATTCTATTTCTTTACACGACTCGTTATCAGTGTATGTTAAAATAGTTAGTAGGTTATTGACTCCAGTATTACTGATCACGACTTAAATTTCAATTATCGAATGCTATTTTCGTTTTATTTACACTAAAAATCACTACATGAGACACCGGTACAAATATGTGCTTCATATTTCTCCTTGTGGGTCCAATGCTTTAATGTAGGCCAGATGAAGTTCCATACTAATGTAGATAATGTGAATATAACTAAGTTATACTTGAACTGTACCCCGTGCTATCGTTGGGTTTTACTCTCCATGGGATGTATGCTCTTACAATTTTATTTTAGCACCGCGGTGTTTGCTTATTGCTCCGCGCGTGCGTGGGATTACATGATATATCTTTCCTTTATTTTTTTCTTCACGATAGGCTCGACGGACCCGAGAAGTTATAGCAGCTTGTTATCTACAAAAATTCTAACCTTAATGCATATTAGTGAGAATACTTCTTTGATTTATTTACGACTAGCATTATCGCTTTCTCAATAAACCGGTCGTTAGTAGATCGTCGGCTCTTTCGAACTCGATATCAAAAATGCGTTTTATTTCTTCGTCAAGCGACGCGATGTACTGTACTGGGGTTATATGTATTTTAGTTAAATCGGTGGGTGCTTTTTTATTTGTTATTACGTAGGTACGAGTTTGTTTCCAATTCGACGTCGAGCCTTCATTTAGTGGGATCAAGGAGGCGTACGCGATACGCAGATGTAAAACTCAGCGATACATTCAGTGTAATTTTAAAACATAGGCTATGTTTAACTTACTGAGTGAATGCATTTTATACATAAAATTATATAGGATATATATACATTTTTGTTGGTGTACGTCGTGAAGCACGAGTTACACGCTTGCACACTATTTTTGTACAATAAAAACCATCATGCCCTGATATATTTGTTTTATTTTGTCTGATGTAATTGAGCGCTTTTTAAAGTGCTCTATAACGTTATATGTACGTTTTCGGAATGAGTCGTATTTGAATATGATAATTGAAACAAAGTGATCTGTAACTTATAAATTAAATCAAAATAAATCTGTACATATAAAATAAACTCCGAAGTAAATCTTAACTAGCAAGATTGTAAAGCCGGGTACGCAATTTGGATCTCATTATCACATGAAAGCAAATTCAAATGAGCCAATAAAGTTAAGAATTCTCTAGTTGTTTTGTAAACAGAGTTGTGTTTACGTAACTCGCCAACATGATTGTGGTCGAATACCTTTAGTTACGCGTTTGTATTGTGTGTTAGTACTTGTAGAACAAACTTAGCCTTCTGTTAGCCAGTTCATAACACATCTTGACTATAAGATAGAGCAGTTTCAGTATGAAGAGGTTTAATTACAGACTTCTATTCTATAATATTGTTCAATGTTTTTGTCCGGATCGGACATGCTAATACAGACTTCAGTACGATACAACGGTGACTTTAAACAATCGTAATCTTTTCAACTTATTAAACCTTAAAAGTGAAGCACCATTCTAAATGAGATTGTATGAAACAGACCTTGATGAAATAATATTACTTAACTTTTAATTAAAACCAATGAACCGTTCCGAAACTGGTTTTAGAAAATGTTACAGCAATAGACACCTACAAGTGTATCATATTATTTTAACTTTAATTTTAGTTTCAAAATTTTCCGAACAAATGTGTTTGTTCGTTGTATGTAGGTATAGTGTACACTTTGTGTCGGCAAGGACACTCTTGGTCAATGTCACGGCGATGTTTGCTTTCCGATTTTTACGGTCGTTGAAAACTTTGTATATTGTTTTCTTTTGCAGCTACTAAGTAGCTCCATAATACTTGAATTACGTCAGAACGATCGAGACATTTAATTCGTAAATAATTCGTAAAATTTCAAAAACACCTGCAAACTTGTATTACTTAATTAATTAAGTATTAAAACGTGTTAAATTTGAAAAATATTGAATAAATTTAAGTCTTATTCATCGAATACTCATAACGTATAATATGCAATTAATGTGACGATGTAAAATTCATCGAATCGATCTACAACGTTCGCATAAAAGATGAATCGTTGTTATTTTCACTAAGCCACTTTATGGACTTGTTTGTGAATTTCAGATCTGAATTCGTGAACGATTTCGACCTTCAGACAAATAACTTTTTATTTGACCTTTCGATACAAGGACAAGATAATTTAACATGTAGCATTGGAATTTGACGTTATTATGTTTGATGAGCCCGGAGCAAATGTTAGGTAGTAGCTAGGTATATGGAATGATTGACGCTTGAAATGTTATTATAATGGTTGATATATTTGTTTAAAACATTGGTTGCTACCGGCAAGCAACCTTTTATATTTGTTTTGTTAGTTAGCTTTAAAATTGTTTTCGTTAAAAATGCAATAAACACCGACCTTAAATAAGATCAAGTTAATATTTTTAGACGGTTATTTTAATCTTTAATTGTTATAGATAAATAATTTATATGACTACAAGGTGCTTTGTATTTTTTTTTGTGTTTTGTATTCTAGTCTTAGGGAACTTTTTGTCACCCACATCCTCTCATTAAGAACTAAGTACAGTTGTCTATTCATAGCAATTGGTCTAATTGCTCGTGTCCTATCGTACGATGCATCTGCGAGCTAATTGTCGGAATTAAATTCTTCAGCTATTATTTAGGACGAAACCTTAATCTTTAACCTTTGTGTAGTAGTTATTGCGCGCAACGAGATGTAATTTATACTACAAGTGCTGATGTATGTCACGTGAACATTAGAGGAAAATGCTGTTTGTTAAAGTGTTATATTGAGTGTGTATTAAACATTAGTTATGGCTAAATTGGTACCGGTTTTATCTAGACATTAATGAAACTAACGCTGGAATAATTACAGAGTGATTACATGTAATCAGTAAAATATTCATGTTAACTATTTCCTATAGCATAACAATAATTATTAATACAGATAAAATATATCAAGGTTATATTGATAGATAGATGACTGAATAATAATGCCTTTAAACTATTAGTTTTAATTTAATGTAAGTATTATTCCTTTATACAAAGGATGATACTCTAGCTATAAAATTATATGTTTATAAAGGTAGTTAAAGTTATTCCCATAAAACGTATTGCACCATGAAAATGAGTAGTGAGCGCGCACGTGGCGACCTTGACGAGATGACATTGTAAACATTATGGAAAATCGTTGTTTGACTGACATCGCCTGCCCGGTCGTAGCATGGCTTTACATATATGTATGTATACTTAGTAGCTATGTGTGTCGTATATGCTTCTAATATTGGTTTAAAGCTAGAGATATATTCTGCGGGTACGATGTAAGGAAGGTGCAATTAAGATTTAAAATATAAGTCAGAGTGACTATAGCATAATGTAGCTTGAAACTGACAATAAATGTTTCAGTGAATTCGTTTCTGAGAGTTTTAAAAACATACAAACAAACACTCAAATCGCAAGATTTATATAATACTATAGCTTATATTATAAGCAATAGAATTTAAAGGGATTTAAATTAGTAAATAAATTGAAGTAAGCCGAGTGCTTTACCTGTTTCTTAAATAATGAACAAGATTATTTTATAGCGTACGTTTCGGTATTCTGAAGGCTGGGTTTTTTAAATAAACTTTTATTACTCCGTTTTCATATTTCAGCAACGATAAAAAAATTTTTACCAAGAACTGTTCCTAACAATACTTCAATAGTCTTCTTTTTATTTCGAACAGAGTTGCGAAACATTTATTGTTTTAATTTTTCATCCACGCTCTTATAAAATTAATTCGATATGTTTATACATTCCGATTAAATGCTACTGCATATGTATACATAATATTAACATTATATAATTTGCATATTATTCGCGAGGTTATATCACATATGATTTCGTAAGTGAAGCCTATTAAAATTAAATAAGATCTTAGATACCGGTGACAACCTTGACTCTTAATTAACGATTCATAGCGAATATATTACATAAAAATGTCAAAGTTCTGACTTTAATGTGCATAATACTGGCTATAAAATATTTATTCAAAACTATTTTTTTATGAATTAAAAATCGTTGTAATCTTTAATATAAATTACTATCTGTCTACTACTAGTCTGCATAATATAAACCTTCTTCTTGAATCTCGATCTATTAAAAAACGGCATCAAAATCGATTTAAGCATACATAGTACAGACAGCAGAAAGCGATTTTAATTTTTTATGTAATGATGTTTTCGTTGTGTTACTTTTGGTTTAGCTTAATACGAGAATTGCGCCGTAGATTTTTCCGCACTGAAATTTTTTCGTTTCCAATCGATACCAAATATTAACAACGTGTAGGTACGCAGAGATAATTTCCTGTGCTCGGCTCCCTTCTGTCAATTCCCCAACAGGTTTGTCTCATAAATTGACAGAGTTATTTATACGGCGATGTCTAAATGCAGCCAGCCAGGGTTAGTTTCATTGACGGGAGGCGGGGTAGAAAGCTGACTAGTTTCCGTTCTCAAGTTTCTCCTGCGCTTTCACTTGCGAAAACATCATCCGAGTGCCGTAAGCGATAAATATTGTATGATGTGTCTGATAGAATTACATGTGTTAGTCAATGATGTGTTATCTAAACGAATTATTTATGTAAGATTTTTTTTTTAATTTTAAAACGTAACAAAAAGGTTTGATACATAAACTAATTCAAGTGTTAATAATTCATAGGAGACAGATTTTGTTTTTTTTTTTAATTAAAGAAGATTTATGATACGTTTATATTGTAACAACAGTGCGTGGGAAACGTAATTTGAATCTTCGGTGATGCTCAAATTATACACAGCGTTGACAATTATAAATGCATTCGTTGTATCACGTAGTGTTAAAGGAATATTTCTATGGAATTTAATATTATTGTTATATGTTTACTGGACTTTATGTCGAGATAATAATATGTGAATTTAATATTTATCTATAAAATGTCCATCGAATTAGTTGTCATATACACTTATTATCTGTCTATATTAATTATTATATTATGTATTAGTAGAATATTATAAATGCGGAAAATTGTTGCTCTCACAAAAAACTATTGATATGATTTTTCTATCCATAAATAAACACATACTATTCCGGTTTTGTCACAGAAACCGAAACTCAAAAAAATGTTAGTAGGTACCTTAAAACCCAATCGTCAAGTGAACAATTTGCTTTGTAAGCGTACATATAGCAATCTGAACGCGGCTTAGATCGCAACGAATTATCTCAATTTGTCACTGAACGCCATATTTTTGCGTCGTAAGGACGAGTGGCGGTCAGACACTAATTTTAAATGACTGCTAAATGCAGATGGGTTATCGCCCGAGATGCGGTTTTTAAATAAAGAAGATTTAATTCACACATTTTTTTGTACATCACGTATGTACTCATGGATGGAAACTATGGATCGTAGACATTATATATGTACGTATGGGTGTAGTTTCATTTATAGGTTTATTGATAGGTAGTATGTAGCATGTAGTTTCTTTCATAGGGGTTTTGATAGGTTTCTTAAAGTACATGTACCTATTCAGAAAATATGTACGACTTATTTGATAGTACAAAATGATTAATTATTAACTTTTGCATGTATTGTTGTATTCAAAGACCAAGAATCCTATGCATGCGACTTCGAAAATAAATAAATTAGTTTAGAATGCAGGTGTATTAGACTTTGAATATATACTTTACTCTTGGATACTTTATTCTTGGTATTGCCGCGGAATTCTGAATAACACTTAATATAATATTACTTACTATAACTTATAATACTTGAGGAGGATTAAGAGATCGAACATTTGATGATGAAGGACACTAGGCTTAATAAAGCCAAATATCTTTAAATGTCTGATATGCCAATTTGGCCGTAATTTAAGTATGATCTCATAATCTGATAACAGTCATTCTTATCAGTGACTTTGATCCGGTCATTTCGCAGTTAATATGCTGTTTTTAAAGATAAAACGTTTATCTTGAGATTAAATTAAAATTATATTAACAGATTATCAAGTCGAGTTGTTTGTCAATAGACGCAAGCAAGTAGCAAAATAATTGTATAGATATTTTTTTATTAAAACGGTAGTTTTTATCACCAACTTATTAAGTGGCTCCATAGCTTTTTTGACAAGAAATATTTTTGAGTTTACTTCATCGGAAGCACAACTGAATATCATACTTAAGAAAGCACACTTTTTATCTAGATTCTTATGAATGCACTAAATGTCGCAAAACTAAAGTATTTAGATAACACAAGTAAGGCATACAGATAAAGATAACCATTCTAAGTCAAATGATTTTTTTAGTTGACGTATTTCTAATATAATATAGCTCTAACGTGTCGTACAATAGAGATAATGCGTGTAAATATCCTTGGTAATACGCGTTTACGGTCATATAATAATTTTGTTTAGTCATCTAATGAAGTATTCAATGTGTATGCAATCTGCTCTCAACGTTCACAATCGTAACAAATGCCTTCAAAGAACTAATGTGCTCGTGTTTTATTTTTTTTATCTAGCCATAAACAGTGGGCTTACCCACGTAAAAACCAAATGAATTTCTCCATAAAGTTTTCATACTATTCATTAATTGCATATCTTTTCTTAGAACCTTGATTTGTACTTCAATTCTTCTATAGAAAATTCTTTCTTTCTTCTCTTATAACAGTAGTTGTTGAAAGCTTTGGGCAGTATACCGTAAAGGAACAGACTATCTGCTATTAAATCTTTATACTCAGTCGTTTAGATATTTGAAATGTTTCTATTGAACTTACTGTTACTAATATTAATTCGAATAACACGTTACTTTCTACAAGCACGATCTGCGTAGGAACGCTGACTCGTAATGTATACACTATACCTGTTGGCGTTACACTTTGATTTGTTTACGATACACAGTATCAAACCTTCGGATTTTATGGTTTTTTGATGTCCCTACTAAAATGTAGGTACATTTGCATAACGCCCATAGTTAGAATGACATTTGAATTTTAATTCGACTTCACTTATAGTAGCGTATCTTTTATTTTTTAATGCCCATGATGGGCAGTTGAGCGGAAGGTGTGCTTGCTAGTAAGCTATTCCGCCATGAATAGTCCCAAAGCTATTTGCTTCTCGACTGCGTTGCCGCTCTTTAAAATAAGTTAAAGAAAATGATTTGTTAAATCTTAATATATATATATATATATATATATAAATCTCGTGTCACAATGTTTGTCCTCAATTGACTCCTCAACCACTTAACCGATTATAATAAAATTCGCACACCAATGCAGTTTCACTTAAAAGTTAGGATAGGTTACATTCCGGTATTGCCCCGGGAACGGGAACTACGCGGGTAAAACCGCGGGACACAGCTAGTAAGGTAATAAGGATATAATGAAGTAGGGTGCAAGGGAAAATGTTATTCCTTGAGGCCGATTTTCTCTGGAGAGTGTAGTACGTACCCACATCCTACATGTCTCTACTACAACGTATATCGGTATCTCTGGATATCTCATTATATGGACATTCAACTGGTCTTATTCGGGATGCTTAGCCCGTTTTATTTTGGAACGTACTCAGTAATTTGTTAACGACTGCCCATATATTTTGTTCCTCACAAAGTTCTTGGGTGATGTAAAGAAATGTTAATGGCACCGGTCGCAGTGATTCCTTTAATTATGAAGAATTCGTGAATGATAGTCGTTGTTCAAACTTAACTTTGTATCGCCTTGTTTTTATGTTAATTAGTAGACATATTCAAATGTATTTTTTTATGGGAACAAACTGTGTTTGTAAGCTTGAAGATTTAAAATTTTTGTTCGTATGGTAAACAATGTTTAGTATATTATATGTACTTGGTAAGTCCTCGGTTTCGTCCGCACTCTTTGATCCAGGTTATTTCTTCGTATGATGTAAAATAACAATCTGTGCGACTTTTTATTATTGTAATTAACTTTTTTTATTAACAAATTGTCTTAGTTCTTAATTTAAAATGACGCTGATTTATATTTTATATTCTTCTTAATAATTTTATTTGATAATATTGATTAATTAATTACTACGTCAACAGTGCTTTGCTATGTGCCAGCTTTAAAAATATTATAAATGTCATGAATCAAAAGCGGCCGTGACCACGATAATGATATGCAAATAAACAGACACAAAATAGTAACATTAAGATTATAATTAATTTTAAACATGAGGCAGTTATTTAAAGCATTAGCATATTCGTATTTGTTTACTTAGTGCAACTAAAGTGATCGCTAAAATATTCAAACAATATTTGTCTTTGTATAATTTTTTTTAATAATAATATACTCACTTAAAAATGTTCATGTCAACGTATCGTCTCGCACCTATATAGATTCGCATCAATTTATTGAATTATGACAACATCGCTAACTACGGAACGGGTCATTCACCTTTGATTTATAAAGCGCCTATATTGTCTTTCAATGTACTAATACTAATGTTAGAGCCGTAACTTTAGGCTGAAGTGGTCTGTATTATATAGAAAACCTATAAAGCAATGACATCACTTTGTCTTACGTGATATGTACATTCTTACTTCTTTTCTAATCCTTTATCCCATCTTTCATTCGCATATTGAAATTTACTTGTAAGGTTCTTAGCCTTGTGAATATCTATAAGAAGAGGTGATGGCAACCATCTGCCGACCTTGACGCGTAGATAACCGATAATTCAATATAACATTAAAACACAAAATATTCTGTATCCGTCCTTTCAACATCACCAGCTGTGCCCTGCGAACGCGATATTTTGACGCGGTAACCTTGAACTAACCAAGAACTTAACCGCGTATCTATAGTCTATTTGTATGTCATTTTCTAGTTAAATACGTCTCGTCCATAATCTGGCAAGAATAAACAAAACTCGTAAATTATACTTCATATATTTTTAGTCGATTAACTATCAGAGTTTCTTGTCGGTTCTTCTTTGTAGAAATTGCCTTCCGAACCGGTGCTAAATGTTTTGTAATACCAAGATGACTCAAGTGTTACTTTTGGGTATGTAGCCTAGTAGAATTGACTGATACGTTTGACTTTGAAATGCGACTTTGATAGCAACAATAAATAAACTCTTCATATTCATTATATGTATTAGCATAGATGCATCCCGTATTATAGTGATTAGATGTTCTAACCAGTGGGTGGCGTGATCTCATAATTTTTCCGCGCGCGTTTCTATGGGCGTGGACCGATATAGTTGTCGCTTCTGAGATGGGAGAAAGCCGATAGCGGAGTTTCTCAATGTCTATACATTTTTCTTGTCGCGAACGGATATTAGTTGTTCTATATTGTATAAAAGATAGGTCGTTTTAGATTTGTAGTTAAAATTCCCGACATTTTCTTACTTGGTGAGCCACATATGAATTCGGAACCCGATATTTTTATACTTATTAACATATTTATTTTCTTTTTTACCCGACTACGGCAAAGCCAAAGGAGGGTTATGATTTTGACAGGCTATGTATGTATGTATGTATGTATGTATGTTCATCTGTTCCCTCGTAACTTCTAAACCACTAATCAGAATTCGACAAATGACATATCATTAGAAGCGTCTTAATTGTCCGCTGGTTATAGGCTATATAGATTTTCACCAAATTCAATGTGGCGCCCTCTAGCGGACAAAATATACAGAGTAAAAAAATAAAGTTAAGCTAGATATGCCGTGTTTGGTATCATTTTAAAGCGCTTCACTTGTACATTTCGAATATATATATATTACTAGCATTTGCTTGTGACTTTACCTGTATTCATGGGGTACTTTTATACTTTTTCAGCGTCGTTTTTTGTCGTAGTTGGGTTTTAGTTTTTTTACTTTATCTTGTTTATATAAGTACTACGTACTATTTACTACTAAGTACATATTAATGAAAGTGTAGATCACGCATACATCGGCACTGGATAATTCACTTGGTTCAATTGGTAAAAACAATTTATCAAAAACCAAACACCAATGGATTAGTTATCGTTTCCTAAATATTGTAGTTCGATAGTGAATAAACAAAAGAACGTCATTGACCGTTTAAACTCATATTTTATGATATCATTAAAGGTCATTGAACGACGGATTTAATTCGTGAAACCATTACATAACATCGCCCTACTGCCGGCTTAATTAGATTATCGTTAATATGATAAACGCTCAAAATTCCCTTATCATTCTAGAACGTTCGATGTTTGCTTTTCTAGCTTTATGTATGTAAGTTGATCTATAGATTGTGATTATCATGCTTAAAGTATTAGTAAATATTTGGAGTACACTGAATGCAGACATATTATAATAATGAGAATCATTTTGATGCAATATTGAATTCGTTAATTTCGATCCGAATAAACGATTTTCTTGTATAGTATATTATGTTAAAACTATCATAAAGTATATATGTTATATAGGTTACAATCCATACTAATATTATAAATGCGAAAGTAACTCTGTCTGTCTGTCCTTTAATCACGCTAAAACTACTGAACCGATTAGAAAGAAATTTGTTACACAGATAGTCTAAAGCTTGGGATAAATCATAGGCTACTTTTTAACTGGAAAAAAAGGTTAAAAGGGGGAAGAGGGGGTCAAAGTTTATATAAAAGTCCACGCGGACGGAGTCGCGGGCAACAGCTAGTACTTTATATGTACACAATAATATGCATAAGAATTTAATTTCTAAAATGAACGCGGAATTTTATTGGTCATTAGATGCAATGGTTCGTCGAAAAATTCGACGAATAATAATAGACTTCTCGGGATTTCTATTTCCTAGAATCAATAAAGTATTTTACCTACAAAAAATTGTTTGTGTGCTTTTTGCTTGGATATAAAAACACGTATATAACTTACGCGAAATGAGAACTAGGTTCACGTACGTATCTATGAATTTAATTGTACTCAATCCGTTATAAATATCCATACTAATATTATAAATGAAGAAAGTAACTCTGTCTGTCTGTCTGTCTGTCTTTCCATCACGCTAAAACTACCGAACCGATTAGAACACAGATGGTCTCGAGCCTGAGATAAAACATTACTTTTTAACTGGGAAAAAAGGGTTATAAGGGAGGAAGTGTCAAAGTTTATGAAAGTCCACGCGGACGGAGTCGCGGGCCACAGCTAGTATTTCATAAATTGTTATCTCAGTCTCAGTAATAAAATGATACACTAGAAATATTGAAGTAATCTTTAGTTGTTTAATATAATATTTTTTATCAAAAGTATCTAGCTAGGTTAAGACTGTAGAAATAGAAACTTAATTAAATCGCTCGAGGCAGTGCGTGCTCGACCTATAAAGATTTACCTGATATTTTATATTAAATTCTTTCGACGTTACAATCAAGCTTCTAACAGAATACAATAGAAAAACGTGAATTTTTATCCGTACCAAATTAAACTCCTGACCTTATACTTCAGCCCCGGTTTATTTATGCTCTATAAACTATACACGTTTCTAAGAGAAGAAATATAAAGAATAGAAACACGAATAAATCCCGTATGATATAAGGTCATACAATAACTATAGTAGGTACAGATTTGCATGCCAACGTTCTTCATGCGAATAATGTCCTATTTTGCTATTGCAAAATTTCACAATAATTTCACGTAAAATTGTATAAGGTGTCCTTTCCCGTCTACACAATGTCGGGTCCTTGCGTCAAATTAAAAGGCTGCTTTATAATTGTAGCAACACTTAAGTGCACTCAACTCTAACCCATTGTCGGGAAAGAACAGTAAGGCGAGGATAAAACCGAGGTAAGAAATAAAAGAGACGGGACTAAAGTGAGCCGTGGCAGCGAGACGCAACAAAATCTATGGGCCTTGATTCATTTTATCGATGTTTTTCATACGAGTACAAGCCAGCTTTTATTTGCCCATTATTACACGTTCCCAGTAGCGTGCGTCTATTTACTGGGGTCGAATTTCGCCGTTCGATTCACCCTTAATCTTGAACACGGTAGAATTTCCTTTTGTTAGAACCCTTAAGAATAGTTTAAAAGCTTGGCTTGTTTGCCAGCCATGTCAAACATGCGTGTCTTGAATCACATTCGGCTAATTCCGAAGACGCAAATAATTAAACCGGTGATTTTTTCGATGCATATACACGGTATTGTAATTGGTGTAATTGGAAGTAATTGACCGTGTTAAGTGACTTATTTAGCACTGGCAACTGTATTACGCATTACTTGTAC
>JADANM010005714.1:7770653-7818433 GCA_026213755.1 Eurema hecabe
TCATGTTACATACATGATCCCTGCTTTCGGATCGTTTTCTCCGATATGTTCATGACAGTTTGCATTGTTGCTTACGGCCACGGAAGGGGTATGCAAAGGTCGGTTGGGTTAACGTTCTGAAATACCATCATATGTGACTTGTTAACGTGCATATGTTGAATGAGAGCTGGCATCTTTTGATAGCTCCTTCATTTCTATATACAATGAAAGTTCAACGTTCGTTCTATAGCATCAAGTTTAAAATTTATTGATAGATTTTTTTTAATCTTCCATACAATATTGTTAACCCTAATACAAAACGTGTATCGCGCGAAATAAGGAAGGTATTTTATTATTTCAAGTAGAAAAAAGGAAGAAATATAGAACACTAAAGTTGGTTGAAAAGTGTAATTTTGTGCGCGTTTGAAACTCAGAAATATTTAACGACCACCGTATGTGGGTCACGCTTTGTACTGGAGCAAATGTTAAGAAATGTTGAAGGTATTGAGATAAAAGTAGCCTAGATTTTATACAAGTCTGGAGTAGAGTAGTACGTATGATGAAAGGTCGTCTCGTGACTTCGCAATATAGCTTAGACCTAGACTGGTAATTGTTTAAGAGAAATCTTACTCGTGAATACATATTTTATTGCTTATTTTTATAAATATTACATACAATAAGATTTAAAATTGTCGTTGATTATACTATGATGTCATAAAAAAAGTTGTAATATATAGAACAGTACCTATCTACAATTTTCATAAACTATATAATCTTTTTGAGAATTTTTCATACAAATACTATATACGTAAAAGTAACAGCCAAAAAGAGAGTTCAAGGTACAACGTAAGTTCTTATTTACGCGGGTAAAACCACAGGGGCATAGAAAGTTAAATTTACAGATAGGTTAATAAGATATATTTGTTTTGTTTACTCGTATAGCATCTCATCTAAATTACAAGCTTATATCGTTTATCTTAAGTGTGTATATAATACCAAAGATAACGTCCGTTTCATCCATTGATAATATATATTACGATCTAATCAGATAAAATTGCTTTGTGTTGCAGTGTCGCGACACTTCAGTAGTTGAAGCTTTGTCGGTTTAGGTATTGATGTTTCCTTTAATATGTGACGAACTAGTTAACCTTTCTATTGCTGCCTCTTTATGAAACTGTATTTTATCTTTTGAAATTGGAATGTGACGACATATTTGTTCCTGTTTGTTTTTTTAAACTGGCTTGCGAAAGATCGGAAATATTTACTTCCGTGCTCACGAGATTATATATTTTGCACAGACTTTATTCTTACTTAGCAACAATTTTACTGCTTTTAAGGGGTTGAAAATGTACATACTAAAATAACATCATACATTTGTTGACTGGTACTAGACTACTAATGTGGCGGTCTCATTCTGCAACCATACGTAGTAACAGAAACACAATAATAAGTAAATACTCATACACCCTCAGAATCCAAATGATTGTCAGTGCATTTATCTATTTACATTCTAGATATAAACCACGTGTCATCAATATGATGATTTTATTCGTATGTCGAGTTACAAATTATTACAAGCAGACGTTACAATTTAATGCAAATTAATGGTCATATCCTAGAATTACGCCAACAACAACGTGCTCAGCGATTTAAAGCTAAAACGATTATTCCATACGTATTAGTACAACAATATAGGTAACTTACTGCATGCCTAAGATTGTCGACTAGCTGAAATCTATTCTGAAATCTCACTCGAGGCAACAATACCACTGCATCTCCTTATTGGGGCGTGTAAATTATTCAGGCTAATGCACAAGACAAAGGACTTGTATCTTGTTTCCGTAAGAAAGCTTACACCGGGACCGTTAGCCCGGGCATGGGTATATGGCTTCCCGCAAACCACTGTCTGCGCCGAGCTTTACAAGGGTAACGATGGGTGTCGCACTACTCATTGTTTTTAAGCTCGTATATATAACGAATGGATATATTACCAAACCTTACGTAGCTTAATACCTGATGAAATAAGAGAAGTTTGAAAATGTCGGTGAAAATAAAAGGCTACAAAAGACTTATGACGACATTTATATTAGATTTTTAAGGGCTTTATCACACCACAAAAATCGAGAATATCTAACGAATTCTGTAGTTGAAGATTTTACCGAAAATGTGGCATCTAATCTATATTTAATAAAGCAGGGAGTTGAATCCGAAGAAACAACTTCCCGATCAATTTGGTAAAGTTAAAACACTTGGGAAAGATTAAGACCCGACTAAGAGGTACTTTAAGACATTTATTACTTCAATTTGCAAAGGAGAGCCTGCATAATTTAACGGGACACCGGGAACTTTACGCTTAAGGTGTAACAGCGGGAGGAATATTACGTTTCACATATAAGTTTGTAAAATCACAGTTATTACTGTCAATGGCAGCAATTACATACGTCAATAATAACGACCATATATCCGCTTCCGCGGTACAAGCAGTAGGTAATAACTCGGCTTTCCTGAATTCCCTGAAAATTCAACTTTCCCATGCGTCACGGATCGCGTGGCCGCAGTTTTAAAACCTCACCGTTAACCTCGCGTTTCGAAACGCGCCCAGTTTATTGCGAAAATATCAAGAAAATTTATTTGTGATTGTAATTTAAGGTCCGCTGAACTTGACTGAGTAATACTTTGACTCGTTTTCAAACCAATTTAGTTTGAGCTCTTCAATTTTGTGAACATTAGCTCATACAATTTTATGTTTTAAAATATAGTTAATGTTAGAATCAGATCATCGTATTTATTGGTTAATTATTATGAGTGCTTGCTTATTATACGTTGTGCTATTTGAATATTCACAATCAAAATATTTCAAGTGGAGGCGTAACGGAACGTCTTGCGAAATTTAGAAATATAATTAACCGAAATAGCAGACGTTGTATTACGATATTGAATAATGTTTTTGTACGCCCACTCTATTTCATTTTTTGATTACGAGTTTTATACTTGCTTCATATATAGATAATCTTATTATTAAATATACATTAGGTGCAACGGTGCAACCAATGTGCTTAAATTTTGAAAGATTTTTTTTACTGATCTATAGACTGATTGACTGTCTGTAATAATATTGGTAGGTACATTATTTTTCGTAAATTTATACTTCTCGGTAATAACGATTAAATAAATGCCCATATTCTTTTGGGCCATAAAATCTCTTGTAATGCTGGTCATTCGGAATTATTCTTGGCGTCGCAAAATATCGCTATCAGACACGCGATACGGTCTTTAAAATGGGGACACATGACGAAATATTAAATGCTACCCATATATTTTTTGTTTGGAATTAAGTTGCAATTTTGTGGTACGAAAAAAGCTTGAAACACGTGTTGTTTAATTTGCATACAATGTTGCGTAAGCGCTATTCTGGTGTTACATTCAAAACTTTACTTCCTCATGTAAATGCGAGACTGAATGGACGTTTTTATCTAAAGGTTACTTATCGTATAAATATGTACTTTAAGTTTTTCGGATATCTAAATTAAACTGAGTGAAGTATTAGAGCAGTTTTTTACAATTGTCTATCAGTGAGAGGTTGTTCTTAGTGGAATTATAGAAGGCTTGACCAAGATCCTACTAGTTTTTATGTTGTCTAAGACCAAGGCGAGGTGATCGTGAACCCCGATATGTAGAAGCATTAGTATGAGAAGTTTTTAATGTTATTTTATTTATTGATAGCCTTGTTGACGTCCTGTTTTTTTTTTTCTAATAAAGTAAGCCATGTATAAAGCATATTTTGCGATTACTTTCTGACTTACAACGTCTGAAATTTGATAAGAATTAAAATGAAGAAATTTGGCAAGAAAGTATGCTTCTTTATATCTGCTGGAAAATGTCGTTAGATCAACTTATTTATTAGTCTCGATGTATTTAAATGTCAATCATATAATATTAATTATTTTTTCTATGAACAGCGTTTCGCTTTCTTCTTCATACTCGTATAAATCAGATTGATAAATACGTTAATGATAATTCGACAAGGTAATGAACTTTATAGATTTGGCTTTGAGCTAATGGAGTGTGATTGACGTGCGACCGTTGGTTGTCGTCGCCGCTATCCGTCCAAGGTCGCTCTATTCCCACTGACTGACTATTGCGCACTTTTGTCCAACTGCCCTCGATACCACTCGTACCGAATCCCCATACTCATACACCATCAAATTTTACTACATGCGTTAAATGCACACTGTTTTTCTCCGTTATATTCCCTTCGCACAAAACCAGTCCAAGTTTGTCGCCATTATGGCTTCATTGAGGTTAAGAGGTTCACGATTTCACTCGATACTTTTAAATATTCTTCTTTCTCAGTGCCGATTGCGGATGTGGTATCGAACGCAAATCGAATTGTACCGCGCAAGTGGAAATAACACCTAATGCAAGCTTCTGGATATTTAATGCATTATTCGATTTGTAGAACATAAATATTTATCGACTGTAATATCGTATTCAGTTTCCTAGGCAATTTCTTCAATATAAATTCGATTAAATCAGTCCATAAAATGGGTGTCGTTTATAGTTTCCCATACTTCGAATAATATAAAACGTTCTAGTATTAGCGTTGTTATAATGATATTTGTCGTGTTCCGGGGTGTGCGTAGACGTGGCCTCGCGTTACAGATGTCGAACGAGCGTCGGGCCGGCCTCTAGATGCGAGCTCTTTGTAAATGAAACTATAATTGTCGTTTGCGAATACATAATGGGCTCGTCGGCATTGATCGGCTAAGAGAATGGAAGGTTGTTGATGGACACACCTTGCCGGCGTGCAATTTGCACCGGCGCTTCATTTAAGCCCTTAACAGCCGTGCCATACCACGCAATTAGAACGCTCTCGGAATGCACATCAACGGCCCGGGCTTCAAGTGTATTTATGCATGTGTTACTCTTGTATTCCAAGGTATTTTGGTGTACGTTCTAACGCGTTAAGACTTATTGTTTGTTTATTTTAAAACAGACAAGAATGTTTGGTTTATTAATATTTAACGCTTAAGTAAATTACCTTTATTACTAGCAAAGATTATTTAATTTTGCCATCTTTCCGAGGTCAATAATCGACTTACGCTTAATTTATTTAAATGGGTTATTAATGAAGTATTTGCGTAGTTTTGTAAAAGCGTCGGTCAATTTCATGCCGACAACGTGAAAGGAAATTATCAAGTGTGAGAATTCCGATTAAAATGTATCTCAAACTAGATTCGAGGCGTAAGATTGCTTAATTGCATTGCTGTTTGGCGGTGTTAAACACGATTATGATTTATAGTTATCTATACTAATAATATTATATATAAAAAGTGACTCTGTCTTACCGTCTGTCTAGCTATTATTGTTACGGGTACCTAAGTCTGATATTGTTGGTACTTGATATATTGTATAAAGACAACCGTACCTACCCTTTGTCCTTTATCTAGAAAAAGCGAAGGAATAAAACCAAGAATTGAAAGTTTGTGTGCAAGCTCCTGTTCGTTATGTTGTTATTAAACCTGAAACGTTAAGTCGCTAATAATAAAAAATGCTGTCTATATGGTTTTACACGAGTAAAGCCGCTAGACTAAGCTAGTAAATAATATAATTAAATTAAGTCTGACAGTCGCACGGTCCTTGAAATCGCGATGTTATTTAGATGTAGGCAACATAAATTCAAAGGGTAAAGGCGTGGTACAGCGTGTTCCGAACTCGTAAATGTAAATCAGTAGGCGCAGCGGGCGACCTCTTAGGTGTTTTATTTATTTTATTAATATATTTATTGTGACCGGATCTATTGCATCTTGTAAAATGTATTGCCGAATAAATCAATACGCGTACGCGTCGTATATTTAATGATAGTATTTATCGTGCTCGCGTAGGGTCGGAGAGGGTAATGTGCTTCGCTCTAGATAGTTCTAACTACTAAGAATACATACAAACAGCCTGTCTTTTATTACTTTAAGTTTCAGTAAACTTTTGAAGGATTTGCTTTGGAGATGTTAATTAAAAAATTATGTAAATTTTTATATTAAATCTCATTGTTATCATTTAATATAAAATTTATGTTGCTTATAGTATGAATATGTGTACGTAGCTATATCTATACTAATATATAAAGCTGAAAACTACAAAAATAATATGTATGAAAGAATTATTCCTCTTTAAATGATCTAAAAAAAAGTCCGCGACTGTATATTACTATCTTCTAAGACTGACTCACTATTACATAATAATAGAAATAGATTCGACGGGGACGAAGTCGCGAGCAACAGCTAGTGTTAAATAAAAACATTTATTCTCGAAACAGTTTTTTCGAAAAAAATCGACATTTGTGCAGTATGCGCGTGTTTTTTTAAATGGCTAACTGTCGTTTGTCGATATGTGCTATAAAGAAGGCCAAATCTGTATCGGGTGTGCGCGCGGTGTAAGAGTTCCGTAGTTAGGAAGATCATTTTAGAAGATAGTTGATTTTTGCCAATATAAGCGTATTAATAATTAATTAGTTAATTTTTTATCCATGTAAAATTGATCATGAACTGATGTTTTACAAAGCGATATTTGATTATGTAAAGTCCTTAAGTTTTCTTAGGTTAGTTGTAAACTACCAATACAACTTGTAGTTCATTCGTGTATCAAATTACATATTTCGAGAGCTTTTATAATTAGTACTAAAATATGGACGAATGGACCTGGCAAAACTATGAGGGTACCATGTGGAATACCGTACCCTGAAAAATGGCGCCTTGTTAATCTTGATGTAGCTGACATTGATAAAGGGTCGGTCAGCCAACTGACAAGAGATCGCTGATAAAGTCGAAGATATAGTTTGCATTTTGAGCACATTGTTAGCGAGTGATTGAGGAATCGGAATGCGCTTGCATATAGATATCCCGATTGTTTTGTTTTTGCATTTGTCATGGACTACCTGCCAGGATGAACAGCGTTTTAAACAAGTCTATAGAATCATGATTTCTTATTTGTGACTTTAAATGTATTATATGAAACTAGCTGGCTCTTCTTGACTTCGTTTATGTTCACCTATCCTTCCTGTAACCTTATATAAGAAAATATAAGAAATTGGGGGTAGATGTACCCTACATCTACCCATTTTCTTTGTTTTAGAGCCAACTTCGTACTTATAGGATTTTTACAACTATCTAAATTGGTTCAGTTTTCCCCGTGCGCTTAGCAACTCATTTGGCGATCCATTTTTATATTATTACCTATAGTAAAATTTCCTACAAACCGTTTCCTACAAATGAAGTAGTCCTACAAGTGAGTGGTATTAAATCATTGCGCGCTGTCTCAACTTCGTTCGGGGATCGTAGCCGAGTATTAGCTTACAAACGGTTGCCATATAAGTGCGAGGGTATTAAATTGGCCAACAAGCGCAGTTGGATGCAGCGATTGCATTACACCCGTAGTAAATGCAGCGACGAAATCCGCGTGGGAACCGCGCGTTGCGCAAGCGCAGGTTTGCTCAATCCAGTTGCCGTTCGGTGATAACCTTTTGAGTGAGCCTTAGGGAAGTGCGAGGTATTACAATGCTTTGCTGATTTATTTATTTATACTTATACATACATATATACATTTATTACTCAGGTAAAGTTCTTACTGAGTTTAGGTGTCAGATCATGTTAAACAATGAACGTGTTTAATATAGTTTGTTTTTTAAATAATAAATAAATATTTTCGAAACATTTATACACAGCGCCGTCTAGTTTCAAGCTAAGCCCAAGCTTGTGTTATGGCAACTAGATAACGGAATAAATTACATATACAGACTTTTCTTTTGTAAATACATACATACAATACATAGCAACACCCAGACCGAAAAAAAGTACAAATGTAATATTACAAATATATTTTTTCCGGTGTGGAAATCGATCTCATGACCCTTCGAAAATAAAGCAGTTGTGCTACCACTGCGCCAAGAGGTCGTCATTAAAGAATCAGATACTTGGTTTTTTTTTCATTTTTACGAAAGGTCATTCATTACGAGTTTGTTTGTTGCGTTGGAAAGTTTAGTTGTCATTGTAGTTCACTTCAAGGACTATTTACGTTAATGTTTCAAATCGGTGATTATTGTTGTTCCGTATAGTACGCGTCACGAATCTTTAGAGCTGAACAAAACCTGCGCAGAAGTCAAAAATAAGGTATCGAAGTAGCGGCGCGGCGCGCGGCGCGCGTGATCGTCGGGTGCGCGAGCGTTGATTGGTTGTCCCAGTCGTATTATCTTTCTCGCAACAATACGTTAATTACGAGCGCGATTCTACCAATGCGCAGCTATTCTCGTCAATCGCTAAACATAAATGACGCGTATTATAATAGCATGATGATTAAAAATGCATTTAGTCTAGTTAAAGGTTTGAGTTGTACTTAAAATTAAGTTATCCACCCTACAATATTATCATTGTTTGAGGTATTAACGGGTTATCGTATTTAGTAAGACAGCACCTATGTGTATATATTTAAGAAATAAAGCAACTGCACTGCACTTATCAATATCATTGATTAAGATAAGCTTGATTTTGATATGACATCTTTGACATTGAATGTTCGTTGCGACGTGTTGTTGAAATAAATACTCGGTAGGTACATAGCTATTGTGTTTTTATTAGTAGCGTTGAAAAAACATATCATTACTTTTAGGTGTGGTAAGGAATTCTTTTATTAAATTACAGCAGAAGCTTAGGTTTTTCTTTGTGCATTAAAAATTTGAGTTGTTTGTACTAATCATATTAATTAAAAAGTATATATAATTGGGAATAATGAATAAACATACGTCATACATGTTTGCAAATGTATTTCTTACAAGCGTATAGATCGTTACGAAAATGAAAGGCGAAGATGGAACTAGTGGAGAACTAAAATCATGACTACAATTTGTGGAAACCGAAACATGTTATTTGATGTGTGAAAGTATTTTTACCGCTGGCATTACTCGTTCTTTTGCTATTTAGTTCACAATTCATATATGATATAATTTATAACCAACTCTTATCCTTACTATCGGACTTTTTTGAGAATACCAATGAAAATAATGGATTTGCTTGATACGTATTTTCATTAATATACAACATAAACATTTTATTGGAAACAAAATTTGTAACATGCGGCCTTATCACTCACTCACGATGGATTCTTCCAGGCAACCCAATGTCTATTATACCGATTAAGTGTCTTCAATTTAATGATCGTAATTGCTTTTTATTACAAAACATGATTTCAGTGTACTGTTGTTATAAGTCACTTCATATAGAAATAGTTCTTTCTAGTCTAATAGTTTAAAAGTCATACGTCTAATAGCATAAACGAATGCAGCATTTCATCGTGAGATAGACATGCAATTATTGCACATTTCCACACTAAAAAATGTCATGCTGCATCGAATTCTCGCCTGCAATTTGTTTGTAGCGCCGTTCTATTCCACTGGAGCGGTTGGCAACGAGAGTGACAAGGACGGAGACTGTGTCAGTGGGCGCAGGTGAACGTCCGGCACACATTCGCCTATCAGCCGCCGACCGGTAATGACGTCTGCACCTGTCCGCGCATACTTTTTAATGCCAGCCTTTAATTAACTGTGAAAGCTTTGTTCAATTTGCGTCGCTGCTTCCGTGTCACCGAACGAAATTGATTGACTGTGGATAATATCGATTTGGGCGGTTGTAGGGTTTAGTAGTTATGTATTGTCGGCATACGCATTAGCCATTACAAAAAGGCTGGTAAATAAATCGTAAGGACTACCATAATTCGCCAGCTACAATCGATGTTACAAAGATGACGAGCCTTATAGCCGTATAGGCGGTTTTGTAGTAACTCCTCTTAAAATCCTCTTCTTAACAATGATTTTTTTCTCTGTCACTCATAACAAATTTATTATTGCTATCCTATTCTTCCAGAAAATGGTGGTCTTTGTTGTGATCTTGTAGTTGGTGGTCTTTGTACCTACAAGTTGTGTATGTATATTTTCCTTAGCGGGTATTAAAGTGTATAGTCTTAGGTTTGTGAGCTTACAGTGGATAGTTGTCACGCATTGAAATACATATTCTAAATTAATTATATGTATAACAATGGCACTGTTATTTTCCTATTAGCTATTTTGTTTCTAAATATTATAACAAAGCGTTAATTATTGAATAATTGATATGGTTTTCCTTAATTTTATGGCGTATTGTTAGAATATTTGATAATAATGTAGTTATGGCTATAATAAACCGGATGTGTCTTTTAAATATTTTTACATATTAATTTTTTTTTAACATGACATGAATGCGCACTTTTTAAATTATTCTTTAACTAGCCACACCTCGCGAGTTTACCCGCTTTTATGTATGTATTATGTACACATAAACCTTCCTCTTGAATTACTCTATCCAAAAAAAAAATCGCATCAAAATATGTTGTGTAGTTTAAAAGATCTAAGCATATATAGGGACAGGCAGACGGCGAAAGCGACTTTGTTTTATACTATGTATTGATTATTACCGATTATAGTTTTGTTTTGTTGATTCTTTCTTTTTTAATTTCGTCTCCAAGTTTAGTTTTTTTACTTGTTAGTCGAGTTATATATAAAGGTTAAACCTAAAACAAATGCATTAGTAAATACAAGCTTTAAATATTGAATAGCAGACATTTACCGATCCCGTAGCAATTGAATTAACCTATCCGCGATTAAGCCTACGTGCGGTCGGGCTAATTAATGCGCTAATTACGATCGTAATTGCGTCCAATGGAACAAATATCCGGAAGCGTCGTGTATTTAGTTCGCCGCCGTAAATGTACTATCAGCTGTATGTCAATATGAGAGCAAATGTTACGTGTTTATAGAACACTAGCTGTTGCCCGCGACTCCGTCCGCGTGGACTTTCATATAAACTTTGACCCCCCTTCCCACGTTTCATGTTTATAGTATAAGTATGATAACAGGGAATGGTGGGTACCATTTGTTTTATTTTACGTAAGTGACATCAAAATTATAATTGAATACTAAACTAGATTGTTAACTAAAATTTTATTGTCGATAAACATTATATTATACATAATTAGATACATTTATAATTCAGAATTAATATTTAAATAATGTACTACCGTACATTATGTTTCATTTAATTCACATTGTTTTATAAAGACTAACGGCAACCCACAATTGATTCAATCACGTCAAAGTTTTCCTCATTTATTTGATTTATTATAAACGCATTGTTAATGTGTTTTTTTTTCTGCTTTCAGGTATGTACGACCGTGTTTTATTGGGAGCGTGAGTACTGAGTAACACTTGTAAGACAATTAATGCTTTCTCTCCGATACAGATCTGCTTTGTTTAATTTTTCTTTATTAAAGCGTTATAATAGCATCGATGTTTATCGATACTATAAGGAGGGTTAATGAAGTTGGCTGTCGTGTTCGTCTCGTTGATAGGCCACCCATGTTTTTGTATGCATTAAGAGTGTATAGTTTGGATTATATACTATACGTACTATATGTATGTATATATTGTAGCATTTTGTTTCGAAATGAAACTTCAACGCTGAAATGCGAACGGATATTCGGATCTGGCTACGGTTCTTCTATGTACGTAGAGTTCGTATTAGGGAGTCGATCCAGGCGTTCTGCGATCGTATGTTTTGTATACTTTTGAACGAGTATTTTATGGTATTCAAGTAGCTGTTGCTCGCGACATCGCCCGCGTGGATTTTCATACTAACTTTCATCCCCTATTTTATCCCCTTTAGGGGAAGAATGATCAAAATCTTTTCTTAGCGGATGCCTACGTAATAACATCTACCTCCATGGCAAATTTCAGCCCGATCCGTCCTGTGGTTTGGGCTGTGCGTTGATAGATAGTGATCTATGTCAGTCAGTCACCTTTGAATTATATATATTTAGATTTAGAAATGTGTCTCAGTATTCGCTTAGTACTAATATATGTTGGATATTTTTGATATTAAGTCTTCTCGTTTGGCGAACATTTCTCATCATCGTAGGCATATGTACAATGTACACATATGTACAATGCGTATTCGTTTCCAACGATATTCCGAGGCGGTCGGTGTCGTAATACGCGAAGGACGGTAATGCTGAGTTGTACCTTCACTGTTACACACAAACACGGCGATGTCGAAACAGTCGAGCTCCTGGGAACCCAGTTGCAACTGATTGTTTTGTTACTAGTACTTAGTAGTATATAGTAATATCTACTATACTAAGATGGTGAAGAGACAAAATTTGTAAGCTTTGGACACAAAATGGACTAAACGATTTTAAATATAATTTTATGAATAAACTGTGATTTAGAATGTCGAGAGGGTATGTGTATAAAGTTGAAAAGTATCGAAATAGGAAATTAAAAACAATGAGCGTGATACTAAATTATAGATAAAACATTTTATATATCCATACTAATATTATAAATGCGTAAGTAACTCTGTCTGTCTGTCTGTCTGTTACGCTTTCACGCCAAAACTACTGAACCGATTGTAATGAAATTTGGTACACAGATGGTCTAGAGCCTGAGATGAAACATAGGCTACTTTTTAACTAAAAAAAACGGTTATAAGGGGGAGAAAGGGGAAGTTAAAGTTTATATGAAAGTCCACGCGGACGGAGTCGCGGGCAACAGCTAGTTCAATATAAGCGCGTTGGTTGCGATAGAAGTTTGGCCATGTAGTGTTTATATGAATTGTTCCATCAATTTGTATGAACATAGATAAAAAAATTCCATTATTAAGTGACGTAGAGATTTATAGTATAACCAATAACTCCAAATAATACTTTGATGTGTCACTTTACACAAAAAGATACTTCATTAAGTGTAATATATTTCTGCGTAAAAAGACATTCGCGAATTCAAGCCTTAAGTGTTAAGCCGTGAACGCGTCATAATTACGAAGCTAATTTAAATTAATTCGACTATTTACGTGCTCGCTCTGCCCACTATCCTATAAAAACGTTTAAAATTTTAACCAGGCCAATTAGAGATGTAAAATCCAACGAGTTTTATGAATACACCGGCGCACTTGTAAATAGTCGCACTTGCAACTATAAAGATTCTACTAACGACCCGTGTTTGTTATTCGCATGCTTCTGTATTACTTGACATATGTTTTTATGCCCTGTAATAAAAGTTAAATGGCCGAGTGTTAGCTAAACGTTGCCTACTAAGTTTTTTTTTATACGTGCCAAGATTATTTTGACTTCGTAGGCACGCTATAAAGCGGAGTATACATATTCCAGGGAACCATCATTAACAACATACATTACATATAATTTACATATGAGTCCTGGTATTTTTATTGGCTTGTTTTTCTATCGTTACTCGGAAGTTTTAAGCATGTTTTTACTGTGGAACTATCAACTTTATTATCGTGATGATATACCTACTGTATATTTGATGTAACTTTAATGTCTTCTTTGAAGAGTAATTAAAACATTTAAATTTCTCTCTGATGCGATTTGTGAGTATGCGGTAATATCGTCTCAGGGAGATGATATAAGACGATTCCCGCTTCCGATAGACCGGGTAGAAGATAGTCGGACTTGAGTTAGAATAGTACACATGTAATGAATTAATAATAAAGATAAGATATTTAGTCATATTAATTGTCCCAGCAACATCTCGATTAATTCTATGAATGCATGCTTATGAACTTCTCGCTTTTGAAACACTTTAATAGCGTCTTAAACTTCCATTTCCAAGAACCTAGCAATATTCTCATCCGAAGCGCAGGTGTTAATTAATAAGGGAGGATGATTCAAATAACCTTTCGCGTACTAACAGCGGGCTCTGTGAACCAACTGCTAAAAGTGTGGCCAGGATCGCCGGCTAGTAATTATGCGTTTGATTGCGCGCCGCTAATGTCCGCCCGACATGCGATACCCATGTGAGTGGCGTGTGACATGTGACGTGTGACGTGCCGTGCCGTGTCGTGACGTGCCGTGACGTGACGTGTGATTCGGCGACAGGTACGAATTAAGTTTTCACGTATGTATGTTTGTGGCTAGTTGAACTGCAGCAGCGGGAAAGCGTACGTAAAAAAGTTCTTATTTTGCAAATTAATTTATACACATAAATGAATAGCATTTAACTGCAAAAGGCGAGTACTAAATAGTAAGCGGGATTTATCCGCGCTAAAATAAAAAGAAGGGCAACTAATAATATGAATTATTACTTCTACTGAAGTTCAATTTGTCTAAAAAATTAATTACTGTGAGTTATAAATAGACTGTATGGCCATCTTCATAAGTAAGCTGATTCAGACGTTTATCCCTTATATATGTGAACACTGAACAGTTTACGCAAACAGATCAAAGTTTACTTCAAACAAAAATATCAACAAGGGTTGTCGCATTGCCGTGTAGGTACCTACTGAGGTACTTAATGACACAAACAGGAGCGCATTTAAAATAAGTAATTTCGCTTTTCAGTAGTGGGTACTTATTTATGTTTAGTAAATGTACTAAAGTACTTCTTACCCTTAAAAAACTACTACTACAATTCAACGCTAAATATTTGTGTTAATTATTTCAGTATTTTTTTAAATGCAATTAAATTCTACCGTGTTCCTTAACGTATAACACAAAGAATATATTTTTAAAATGATAACAGTATCTTAGATGAAATTAGAAGTTCATAGACGCTAGATAAGTCGAGAAAAACTTTGTCGATTTCAATTAAAACTTTCATAGGCATCACGGGTCAGCGGGCGAAAGGACTTTGATTAAATTTTTATTTTCATTAAGCTACTCTGACGTTGAGGACAAAGTGTTGTCAATCGAACGATCTTTTAATGGAATATCTGAGTTTCATCGGATTTGAGATTATCATTGTTTCCCTAAGGTTGATGAGTAGCTCTCGGCGATTATTGTAATCGAAGACCATCTAGTTTATTAATATTTTTCTTGTAAGAGACAAAGCGGTTTATAGTACGCGTCATTTATGTTTAGCGATTGACGAGAATAGCTGCGCATCGGTTAGAATCGGGCTTGTAATTGACGTATTAGTGCGAGAAAGACAACACGACTGGGACAACCAATCGACGCTCGCGCTCCCGACGATCACGCGCCACGCTGCTACCGCAATACCTTATTTTTGACTTCTGCGCAGGTTTCGTTCAGCGCTAAAGATTCGTGACGCGTAGTATACATTGTTTTTTGTACAAGTATTATTGTTGTTGTTCAAAAGCGTTAAATAGTAAGTAATGAGGTGACTATTTCATTTTAATTTCTTCACAATTATATCTTATACTAGCTGTGATTTTCCCTCGTGTAGTTTTCGTGCCCGTGGCTATGGAAAGGGATAAAAATAATCGTTAGTTCCTTCATTCAGGCATTGAACTACTCACTTTTATGTCAAACAAACGAAACCCAACGGTAGATTTGAAAGAATAATGATACAAAAGTGCTACTATACGTAGCCTGATTGAATAAGGTAATATATACAATTATTGAGAATTTCATCCTTACAAACTCTCTTGTTTGTAATGTTATAAAGAATTGACTAAGCGAATTTATTTTTCAATAAAAATAATGGATAAATTATTTATTCAAGCTTAAGGGCAACGTGTGCTAGCAACATCTGGTGGCTAGGCTACCCGCCCACTGGGCTATTAAAAAATTAATACGCTATAAATAGTAACGGGTGGCGATGTCTCGTACGGGTCTAAATATAGATATATATGTTACTAACGCTATATAGATATACTATATATACTATGCCGCCCCAAGGGTTTACCTGCGATGACGTAGTTTTAACATGTGATTGTTTCTTATAATATTATGTGGAGTGAAATATACAAAGTATGTTGATTTCCATTTTATTAAAAACTCTAAAACTTGAACTCTTTTAAATTACAATAATGGAATACTTAAACTAGGTATATATTTATTTTTAATCTGTATTATAAAGCCAAGTAAGTTTTATCCTAATATCGAAACAAATTTTTATAATAAGAAAAACAATTATCTTATAAACTTTTAAATTTAAACAATCTCTTTGTTCTTATATTACAATTTAAACCGCGAGTTCGGCTATTTTATTGTATTATTACATATCATCGTTTTATTTCTCTTCGAGTGACCGTGGCCTCGATAAACAGCTGACACGAATCTTATGCAAGCGTTGCTACAATTGCCCGAGCGTTTTAATGTTATTAATTATTTATAAATATATCGCAATACACACAATTATTCTAATGGGCCAAGTTCCAAAGTTCACGTGGAGTTTTGCAAAACATTCCAAAGGTATTGTTTCGTAGAAGTTTGTTTTTGTCGAGTCAAATGTGTCGTGTAAAGTCGACGTTTTAATGTGCAATGATAGGTGTTTATATTTCAAAGTTCGCACGTTTGATGACGATGCTTACATATTCATAGAACCTGACATCAAATCATAATATAGTATAAAATAAAATAAATAATAATAAGTAAATATTTTCAGGACATTTATACACTGCGCCAACTAGTTCCAAGCTAAGCCGAAGCTTGTGTTATGGCAACTAGATAATGGAATAGAATTACATATACATACTTTTCTTTTGTAAATACATACATCCAATACATAGCAACACCCAGACCCCAGAAAAATACAAATGTATATTTTACAAATATATTTTTCCGGTGTGGGGATCGAAACCACGACCCCTCGCGCAGAAAGCAGTTGTGCTACCTCTGCGCCAAACAAGCAAACAAACTCGCTTTCTTTTGTCTGTGCCTCAGATCGATTTTCATACGGTTTTAGGTACAATATGTTTGACATATACGTTTAGACGTACTATAAAACGTTAAATACATCTAAAGACTATCTCCTATAGGGATGATTCACAAATGTTATATAATTAACAAAGGTTCATTTAAAACCGAAATTGAAACATTCATAACAAACAGCCTTACTAATTCAGATGCTTATACGATACAGCTCAGATCAACCAACCCCTTTAGTGCAGCGGAAAGCAAACAACGTTAGCTACAGTGGAGTAAATAAGGCGAGCCTTCCCCATCCCCACGTAAATACTAATAGCATGCAGTAAACATTACAATAGAAACATCGCCCCGTGACCCCGCACGTTTAAAAATTCAATTCACTTGAACTACCTCAAGGAAAACACAAAAATCATAGCGCAATTTCCTTGTACAGTGTTGTGTTGTGTGTAATCTTAACTCTTTATCTGACGATATCTCGGTCGGTCTCATGTATTTTTATCGTCGTGAATTTGAAGAATGAATGAAATAGGTACAACATCAGACAATTGTTTTTCTTTTTATATGGCTGTCAGTCAGATACTGTTCAAATCAGTTAGAGACAGTTTATCTTTAATTTAGTATTTCTGAGCTTTCATATTTTAGTGCTATCTTGTTTTTTGTATGATAGAATATAAATGTCAATGCTAAAATTAAACTCGCTTTGCAACTAACTATATTTGCTCTTATTAAGGTCTTTGAATCGAACGTAGCCTCGTATATTGCCTGCGTCCTTGTCAATTTCCAGAAATCAAATGTCCGCTTGGCGCTAGCTACGGCGTTTACAATACATGGAAACATGGGATCTAGGAATTGAATGTGAATTGAATCCACATCGATACGAGATACATAATTGGTGCCTATAGGTCACTTGTTTGTATCTAGCTCGGTCAAACGTTATTGAAAGTGTAGGAATTGTGATTGTGTTAGAGATTTTTAATTTGGAACTAAGGTTTCGGGTGCATTCGGTTGTTGCATGGATTTTATATGATTGTTGCTATACAGAGCGTTGCGGAAGGCTTTGTTTTATACTTACCTAACGCAGGTTTGGTTTATTTATAAATGTGCCTTGCGTTTTCCTTTCAAAAAATACAAAATTAAAAAAAAAAACTCTGGATAACCTTCAGTTTCTGGTATAAGTCTGACAAGCGTTATTCATCATTTCTTTATATGACATTTTCTACTTACAATAATGTACGACAATAATCACCTTATCAATGAAACTATTGGATATTACAAATCACAATAATGATACAAATATACAGATCTACGAATAAACCTTAAAAGCATTACTTTTATTACCGTCTAGGAATATAAAAGTTCAGCTATAGCGAGGCAGCTCCCTTACGCAATAACATAATGAATCATTTTTATTATCGCCTTGACAACAGCCGTTACGCGACACCGCGATTTAGTTAATTTCAATCCGGTTTCGTGTTTACGAATTTGTGACAGAACCGGTTCATTTACATACGTGCAGTAAGTAAGCGTCCAGTCTAGCCATTAGATAAGTTAAATTTATGTGATCTATTAATTTGAAAGTGATTTAAATCTCTCACTTTTATAGTAGACCACTTAATGATGAGTGTGAAAATATGTAATGGGATCTGTCTCGTGGATCTTAACGGTATTAGGTATAGCATAGATAGATTCATGTTTGAGATGGAGAACTGAACGGCTCATAAAAGTTGCAAGAGAATAAAGGATAGATCAAAGGTAATAATACAAAAGGCAAAAGTAGGCCTCGGTGCCTAAACTTACCGAAGCAAATAGTATGACATCTCGTCAAATACCACTATATGACGCGATGCCACACTGCCATAAGATTCCACTATAAGACGCCGGTCTCCTATGGTAGGGTGGTATAAACTAACCCAACGGCATGGCTCTATCACCACTTATTGATTTGAAAAGATTGTAACTGACAACTTATCATTAGTATTGTCTACAATCAAAATAATGTAGTCGTCTTTTACGTAAGAACACTTTAATAACGCTGTTTTTCTTACTCCTTTTTTGCGGTTTAAGCTTTTCCCTAACAACGAAAATAAGAAGCGACGATAGAAAAGGCAATTACTTTACAACGTAAATTATAATGTTCACTAAGCGTTTATCAAACAAATGTACCTACTTAGCTTTATAAATATTATTATACATGCCACGTATATCGCGGAAATAGTTGCACACTACGTCGGTTATAAATTACGTATTAATTTATCTAATCTTTAACTATACAGTTATACGGTTTCGCAGAATTTACAACGTGTTAAATAAATATATATTTGCAATGTAATTACAAGTTGCGAGCCATTATGAGTTGATGGTTATGCGCAGTGGTTTATTTGTGCTTGCATTTAGATGTCGCCTGCAACACTGTAACGTAAACTACGTTATTGAATTTAGTTTTCAATAACTATACGCTTATAGTAGTTTATACTAGAAGAATATATGTTTTAGATGTCTTATAAATTGTTTGAATTCAAAATAAAACGCTCATTTACTTCGATAAATAATTGTACTTCAATACCACTAACGCTCATGGGAACGAGACCAATTTTACGAAACATTTTAACCGCATCCCTTCATTAAATGCCTGACGGGCTTCAGCCCATCGAAGTGTGTTATTTTTTTCTTATAATTACATACTTACATGTTTCCTGAGATGAAATTAAGGTCGATGAGTTCAAAAAAATCGTACCAAAACAATTCTCAAGGGAGTTAACATGGAATTATAATTTACTAGAGTCAATCGGATTTCCGTCGTTAATAAACCTATATAAATAACCGATTTCGATCTGTCGCCTTTGAATATACAGTTCGAATTTGTTTGAACATTATCAGTGCATAAATTGTGGTTTAAATATCGCATACCGGCGCGGGAACAAGGATATTATCATTCGACTGTCGAAAAGGTCACTTGGTTGAGGAGACCGGTCAGCCTTGAGTCGTATAATTCACTTTCGCACTTTGCCGCGCGGCCCTTAGTGTGGCCTCATTCCTTGATGTTTGCTTTGTTCTTCAGCCCGCTGCCGTTTGCGCTGATAACTTTTTACCCAAGAACCGAGAGCTCCAGAGTATTTACACGTTCCTTGAACTCTGATATTTATAACAAACTACAACTATTCCACAGTGACAAGGAACTCGGCCGGTTTATAATTGCCTACTCGGAAATACGCATTAACTAGGAAATAAACGGGCGAGACTGTATCGTGCGAATGTGGTGTTCAATTTAGTGTAATGCTATGCATGGATATACGAATCGGGTCACCTACATAACGCGCTACTTGCAGGTGGAAATATTTGTGATAACACGACCGCTCGACGCCGGGAAATGTAATTGTAGCCAGCAACGATAAAATGCGAACATTTCTAACAGCAAGATTGTATTGCACCGTCTTTCTACTATATTTTCTATTACATTATATTATAATTCCGTGAGTAACTCTGTCGTCTTTAGACCTTTTGAGGCGTAAATAAAGGTACAGTTAAAAATTGAGTGATAAATAATATTCAATACAGCTTTCTTTGCTATTACAGACGGGCGTCCTCTGGAAATTGGTGATGTGAAATAATTTTGTTAAACAATAACATTCTGTTAATGATACTTATCTTTCAAGTGTTAACAATAGTACCTACAATAGAATATTACATCCTCACTGATCCCAGTTCATAGCACTTACATGAATAAAGTATTCATCGTTCGATCCCTACGAATAGAGAAGTCGTCGGTCTTGTAAAATACGGTTATGTTACATTATTTATTGACAAACATGTATTACTTTAGGCTGTACGTAATTTTATTTCGCCAAATTTTTTTTAATCATTTTATCGAAAAATTAAAATCTCATTTTCGGTCATAGACATATCAATATAACTTATTTAAATTATATTATCGTGTATAATGCTTTTAGGTTTATTAATATTAACATTTAATTTATTATAATATTGAATTTACTACCTTGGTACGTAGCCGCAATAGTATTATCCAACTGAAAACAAGCTGACACTAATTCAATTTTGCAAATCACTGCAATTGGAGAGATAATTCGGCGAACCACTAAATTCAGCAATTTTGTAACTGAATAAAATATGGTTAATTAAATACAATACGACACCAAATCTGAATGTACTTATGTTTCAATATATACTTATTATTACTGCGTGGTTCGTTTTCGGATATAATTCGTTTGTTCATTATACTAGAATCTTTAAATTTGTCGTCAGTGCTTTTTGAGTTAATTACGTATGGATAGATATAGCTTATTACATATAATAAATTTATAAACAATTTCCACCTAAAATAGAATGAATGGAAACGGACTGAATAAATTGCTTTTAAATAACAGGCCGTTTCTTTAAGCCAACCATTGGTATACGATCAAAAAAATTTAGGTGGAAGAATGCGTATATAAATACATTATTATATTTGTATCATGAGTTTACTTCATTGCTCACCGAGATTTCTTCCTTCCGCTATATATCAGGATCCGGATAATACGTAGCAGAATAATAATAATAGGACTACGAGTATATGCCAGAAACAGACGGTACAGCGACTGAGCAGTATCCAATCTCTCTCTTACGGCGGTTCCCAATATGCAATCTCAATCCGTTTTCAGCTATCTACGGTTGAGTTTTCGATCTAAATATGAGAAAAAGCGTTTCAATATACAAACCATAGATGGGATAAGCAATCCGAAAACGCAAACTATCCGTCAGAGGGCACCGATCTAACGCTTTTTCTCATATTTAGATCGAAAACTCAACCGTAGATAGCTGAAAACGGATTGAGATTGCATATTGGGAACCGCCGTTAGTATCCTTGGCCTACACGTACTCTCAAATTAACATAACCCAAAGACGAGCAAACAACGTTGTATTGTGTAATTCGCGCATATTATTCATATTAGATGTAGGTACTGTTAAGGCGCGAACGCCAACGTCGTCGGGATTGTGTTACAGCGTGAATAACACGCTTATCTCGCATTACAGTTAAAAGGTATGCATGTTTCAATTATACGAACTAAATGTACTGGATTTTGTCTTTATGCATCTGAAGTCTGGACTTACGTATTAAGATAAGATTCTATAGAAGGTAGTTGTCGATTCCCCGATGACATTTAAGTACCTTTTGTAATTTGAGTGTAATCTTATTTGAAAAAAAAAAAATGACAATTAAAATATATACTTCCATAGACTAAAAGATCCAAAACGTTAATTATAATTTGGGACTAACACATCAACATACGTGAAAATGTATTCCTTAAAGTATTTCTCATTACAAAAGAAGAATTATTTTAAATATAGGACAAAGAACGGCGTCCGCGGTCGGCGGTGCAGCTCAGATGTGTCAGCGGTCACGGCCCACATAGCTCGCGGATTGCGTTTCACTGTGCCTGCTATTTGGGAGCCGAACCTTTTAATTACATGTGGGATTATTACTTAATTTATGGCATGGCTTAGCAATTGGTATATGAAAACCAAAAGGGGAGATTTGGTGACATGCCACAGAGATACCCGAAATTAAGATAAATTTTATAATTGTTTAGAAATCATCACAGGCAGTCAGAAGCACTAGATGGCGCTGTTTTAAAATGAGTGTCCTGACGTATTATTATTATTCTTATTAAATGTTCAGTTTTGATTCCCATTTAACGTAGTTCGAACTCTGAAAATTAATAAAAAAATACTTTCTCAAAAACAATCTAGCTTCGAAGTTTTGAATTGAGTAATAATACTCAATTTACAATGAGAGAAAATCCAAGCTTAAGTATAGGACACAAAATAAAAACAATTCTCTCTATAATTTCTTTTCGGACTCGTTAGCAACATCCAAAGCGCTCTCAGGTAACAATATTACCTGTACTACGTTAAAACGTCTATTTCTAATTCGATTCGTAAAAAGGTCGACCGGCGGATTTGATTCTAAAGGAAGATTGGTTAGAATAACGATTATTACATTGGGTGGACTTGCGTATATCTACAGTTATATAGTGGGTAAGGGATTCTATTTTATATACTTGAAAGCTTAGCAAGAAAGTTGTATTAAAGTGTTTCGATAATATACTTATATTTTTTAGGTAGGTATTTACCTATAAATTATTTAATCCAATATAGAACGTATTCCAAAAACATTCTTTCGTAATTTTCACGATTCAATTAAGATATGGAGATTTTTATTTATTATTTTAATTATCTCGATACTTATTAACTAGTACTTGGTGAAACTGCTAAAATTGTATTTTTCATTTTAAAAAATAAAGATAAATGTAGCTAGTTCATCACTTTGGATCAAAAACATGTAAATGGTTAACGTTTAAATTTATTGCAATGTATATGCATACGAGATAGGTTCTTGTTCATACACTTATCTACGAGCAGTTAACACCACATGGTGGTCGAGATGTTCAAAGAACACGTGGTTGATGCATGATGCACAATGCACGCTTACACAGCTCCGATGAAACATGAGACCTATACTGTATAGACTCGTAGATAAGATAGCGGGAAAGCTTGCGTAGGGATAGCATTAGCGTCAATGTATCCTTAATATTTATGATGACTTTGCATTTATTTGCTGTAAATAAGTTAGAATATGTCTCGTACGAGTTGAGTTAACAGTTTGGTTAAATCACTAATATGGAAACATAATACATTGTATAGAAGATTCGAAGAGAAGGTCTTCCAAGTCATTCCACTTTATCCAGAAACACATTAACGTAATAACATTGTAAATACACTTAAAATACTGCCAAATTGTATTAACCGTGCTTTATATAAACCCCATTCAGGTGATTAGCGTCCTCTCAGCCCTCGCTCATTTGAATCCTTTATAATCTCGTTGCGAGCGCCACCCGTAATTAAATTAAAATGATAAAGGTGAATTTCACCTCACGCGCCAGTTAACAGTGAAATTGGTATCCGCGCCGGACTCTAAAGGGTCTGTGCGTAGTTACCGGAGCGAGGTTCCTGTGACATGCCCCTCTGCATATGCCGTGTTTACGAAAAGCACGCACTTTCCAATTACATACTCCTACCTCCGCTGTCATGCAAGCGATATTTCACCCTAAACAAAGGGAATATTGGCCATTATCCTCTGATGTATCAACCAAAATACTCATTAGCATTTTGTACTGAATGCGGGTGATGCGTTCGTTCTTTTGATCTGTTATGGTTCTATGGTTGTTTGGTTTCATTGTGCATTTTTATGCATTTCAAATCATAGCTTTAGACAACAGTAGCTACTGTTTTTTTGTAAGATTCTTTCTATTTCAATTTTAAGTTGACAAAACGTTGATATTGAATGTGTTATTTGATAGATAAATGAATTTATTAATTAATAATATGTTCAATTTAATGATATACGCATTAACATTGAATTGACTTTGAAAATATTTTATAAAAATAATTAATGAGTTTACTATCTTCACCCAACGTATCGGCGTCTACGTAATGTAGTCGGTGCTACCGTACGCGGCTCACTAAAAATTATATATGACCTTTCCTTTGAACTTTTCATTCCAAGTGTCCGTATAAAAATAGTCTGGTCTCGATTGTGTGTAATAGTTTATTCATTCCCTTGTTTTCCTCGAGTTTTGGTTCGCTGCCAATAAATTCGAGTTTTCACGTTTATTTGATAGCTCTTCCTGTCTGGACGCCAGATCGCTTAGCGATATATATCCTACGGATTTAGTAAAGTGAATCTTGGCAAGGCAAGGAGGAAAAACAATTATGTAGCGAAGATCTTAAGTTTCCGTAATTTGTGTGTCGGGTATGATAAAATAGGGAGGGGTGGGGTTTATTGGATTAAGTATGAATGTTAAGGATAAATTTTACGCACCACCCACGTGGGTGTTTGGCAGAAGTTAAGGTTTATGTAACGCCATTTCTATTAACCGTTGAATGTTAAACAATATTTATTATTACCTTAATAAAAGGTAACTTGAAAATCACCTTCTCCCCTCTTTTTAAATTTAAAATACAAATGAAATAGCTTGTGTTTTAATTATGTTTAATTTATCTCTACTTATTTAGATATGCAATATGTTTAAATATAGTTAAAATAGTACCAATATATTACCACAGCAGAAAGCAACAGTTATTTTAAAATAATCTGACATAAGACTATTCCGAGCCGACTGCGCGGGGGTCACGGTCGTTGTCGGGTCGCATTTGAAAGCTCCACAAAGACAATTAACCAGCAATTATTGCCACAGTATAGTGCATCTAAATTTTAATGTTCTTTTAATTGCGCTGTTAACATTTCGCCGTCTTGTTATTCTAGTTGGGGTTTGAATTTAACATTGTAGTGTTGTTTGTAGTTAAATAAATTACTCGAGGAAACATCTTTTATATCAGATGGTCAAGCCTCATTTAGTAATGTTTGTTTTCCGCTTTACTTTAACATGTCAAATACAAAACGCCTCAACTATCTCTCGTTATAACGGACAGCTAGAATGGAAATAATTACGATGGCAGGGCGTTGGTGCGTCAATAAAGATGCTCATGCAATTATCAATAAACTGTACCACACACCGTCTCGACACCTCAGCCTGTTCCCGACCTTGTAATAACAGCCATAACGCCGATATTCGCTTCCCCTTCTCTTAACCATATCAATAAGCTGTTCAACACAGTGTCTTAATGTTTCAAACAATTTTATGCCTTGTAATTAGAAGCAAAACGGTGTATATGCCCTCACATGTTTGTTATCGTGCAAGCGAGCACACAACGGTCACTGGTAATTATCGCGTGTACGCATACGATACATATGTTCGATGGTATACCAATAAACGTCTGCCGAGTAATTGCCCGATATATATTATTGTAGCTGTGGGCTTCAGGCAGAACTTAGTCGTACACATAGTCGTAACTTGTAATGACAAAAGGGAGGAAATTTACTGCTTGAGCTATGTACTATGTTTTATAGTTTTTCAGGCTGTCTCTATGTAGTTTAGGACTTTAAATAAAGGATTTGACTTTAAATAATTAATTTTGTATCTTCGTGGTCGATTTTATTTAGTTTTTTTTGTTATTTCATAAGAGTTACTAATAAAAAGGAAAATTTTAATTACACCAAAATTCCATAAAATTGAAATTGGATTTGTAATCTTGTTAGGCAAGAAATGGTAATATAAACCTAAAAAAGTAAACACAACAACAAACCGAAAATGAAACTGAAAGTTGAATTTTAACAAAGTCTTACCAGTTACACAATAAACTACGGGTACTATATAATATTTATAATAAAAACAACTTTATAAAAACGTGCGAAAGTTATAGAAGTAATAGGTTAAAAAAATCATAATAACAATGATAGTGTTTCTTAATATTTATTTTTTATTGTTTTACTTAATACTAAAAAAATCGATACAATATAATATCCGTAAAAGTATATGATATAATGTGTATATTTTATCCGGTCCACAATGTAGAAAACAAATTACCTTCCGGTATACAATATTGCATTCAGTCCCATATAATAATATTTTCCAAATACGATGAACGTTGACAATATTGAATTTCACAATTCCACGTATAAAGTCTCAAGTAAGTCTTTTGCAAAGGGGCTAACGTGGGACAATATTGCAGAAATATTGCACAATCCTAATAGCACGCGACTCGGCTCTTTCGACGTTGTGCCGCGCTGCAAGCTGCAAGCTTACAAGATGATATCAAACGATTGTTCGCTTTCCACAGAGGCTGCAGCTGCCGTTTGTGTCTTGTACCTTCTCTCAATAGACTTTTATCTCGTTAATTGGAGAGCAGAAATGTCGCCGCTCGCTCCACTTCAGCTCATTGTTCGAACCTCGACACTTTCTAATCATATCTCAACCTCGTATCGGCCTCTAATGATCCCTCCGTGCATTATTAAACTTCTCAGAGATATTCTGCCTCCGCTGTGCCGTGTTTGTGAAATCGACACTTGTATCTCACTACCGCATGGTAATTATTCGTCGAGTGCATTACAAACTCTGCAACGACGCATGTGAAATTCTCTTCAGCTGAAGCTTAATGTACTTGCGAAACTTTACCTATACGTGATCACTTTACTTAATTAGTATTTATTAGCCATGAACGCCGACCATTATGAATGCATCCTCAGTGATTGACCTCGATTCTAGATTAGCCTTTCAGTTATCACGTCAATTGAGTGAAGTTTACGATTTTCACTCCACCATTTGCTTTTTCATGCTTTCGTTTATTGACTCGTAAATCCATACTTGAAACCGGTGAAATTGCTGTTTTATTATACGCTTTATCTTTGCATACGCAATGCTATCTAAATTACGACTGCAAAAGATCGTTTAGAAAATATCTCTAAGTACTATCGACAGGGGATATAATATGCGAATGGAGGAAGTTAGAAAATGCTTGATTTGATCTATTGTCAATTATCAGAAATTTTTATGCTTTATAATAATGCACCATAATTTTATAACAAGTTTAGTATCTCATTCATAGTACCAATCTTCATCCATCTGCCACCCATGAGCAAATAATTCTCGTATAATTACGATCTCGGTAAAGTTCTATTTCGTGAGTCACGGCGACTGAAATGGCGCAGCCCATGATGACTCCTTTATTCAATTACAAAGCGTGATGTGACTTGTCAAGTTTCGTGCCAAATTTGTACAGTCGCATTGTACACAAAAAGCTTTCACCTTCTCTCCTAAACATCACACACTGCGCGCGATTGATTGCTGGGAACGCTGTCAGATACAATAGTTTAATAATCTGTTACGTTCGCTAGATTGATAGGTCCGTATGCAGCTTTTGACGAGCTCCAATATACGGTATTGCGGAGTGCCGATAAATACACAATTATATTGTCACACGTCGCCGTCGGGTGAGTATCAGTAACGGTGCCCGTCGAATCTGGGACAGCGCGATGTACGTAAGTAATCCTATTATGAACTCGTTAACGTAATCCTACTCGTATGCCAGACGCCGTATTCCAAGTTGCCGCTTACAAATCTAATCTTTACACGGTGAACACCTCTATTGTTCCGCCTTGGTCCCGTTTCGAGTGTCGTAAGGAGTATGTTTATCAGCTTATGACTTATTAACACTTCCTTGATGCAGTTGTTAATAAGTAAAAGGCTCAGTTTCAAAAACATATTTGTCTATCTAATTTGCTCAAACTTAAGTGAGTCATAAACGTTATTATTAACCACTAGCTGTTGCTCGCGACTTCGTCCTCGTTGATTTGTTTTTCCATTATTTCTTCGCTCCTATTAGTCGCAGCGTGATGTAATGTAGCCTAAAGGCTTCCTCGATATATTGTCTATAAAATACAAAAATATTTTTTAAATTCGAACCAGTAATTCCTGAGATTAGCGCGTTCAAACAAACAAACTCTTCAGCTTTATATATTAGTATAGATTTTTAGTTAACATCTTGCAATCAACAAAATCGTAATATACATGTACTTTTTGTTAATTAAAATTTGTGTCTAAACAATAAAGGTCGAAAATGATTGTCAGATAAATGAGATTGAAAGCAAGAACAGTCTTCACAACCATGATTGATTCGGATGGAAGGGAATCTGATATTCCAAAATTACGTTATTTTAATATCTGTTTGCCGCTCTGTTATTGTCACATCAATTATTCATCGTGGCCCTGAACTTCGGCTGCGGTTTATTTACTCAGCTGAATATATTGAATACATTAGTGTTGTTTTCGATTATACTAACCCCTATCAGCTTAAGCGTACAATGAGTGAGTGAGATGGATCCGATAATATTGTCGTGTTCATCTGGTTCACTGTTGGGAAGGTTTAATTTGGTGCGGCGATTTTCTTGAGCGATATGGTTAGGTAGGTTAGACGTAGAGTATGGAGCGTGGGTGTTGTCACGATATCTGCACTGGTACAGGGCGTAAACTCGTTACATGCAGGCGTGGTCTATTAGATTTGGTTGAAATGACATTCCTCCAGCGTTTCGAGATTGAAATTAAGACTAGGCTCGGCGTAGGGATCTTAAAATAATAGTCAAAGCGAAAATTTGAGAGACTTGATTAAATAGGCGATTAAAAATATTAAATTATCGTATTTACGGAACCCTCGATAGGTGAGTCCGACTCACACTTGTGGTTTAAATACACCGTGTATTTAAACCAGATCAACCCTGTCAAAATAATTCTATAAAATATCACAGTCATTGTTTCAAAAAAAATCCCATTCCTTGATTCTATTTCAGTAAACACGTTACGTGAAAAGCAACCAAATAATTCATAATTTACTATGTAACAAGTAGAAACCAGTGAATATGGAACGCGTTCTAAAATATACTGATCATTAAACTATAAATACGAACAGTAGCGATACTCATTAAACAGCCGTGACTCAGAAGCCGATCGAATTAATACACGCCCAAAATGGGTCACGAATCCTCAAGATCGATACACACATTACGGCATTAAGACACACGCTGTTTATAGTCAAATGTAAACGTAACCTCGTTTTACTCTATAAGCTCACAATTCCACACCATTTATGCGGCGAGTCAAGGGCGAAAAACTTCTCGAATTAATGTTACTGGGATAAAGCCAGAATATATCGGTTCGTACCGCGAGAGACCAACGATGTACGCGCACTGGAAACGCACGCTTATGCAACTCGACCTCGGATCAATCAGAGCAAAAATGATATCGGATGTCTGAATTTCGTTGTTTCATTTTAATTATCGTTCTTCGAGTGTGTTGGCCTTGATTTAGTTTTTTTTAGCCTACTTACTTAGTCTCGGATCGTATTGAGATTAATCTATAAGTAGATAATGATACTGTGCTACCGAGTTAGTGCTTAAACCGGTTCCAAATTACATTATTATAAAGATTTCATTAACAGATAAATAGGAGTTTCAACTATATTAAAACTATTATATAATCTTGATATATTTTTTTATAATATATGCGATGATTTTTAACTATTTGGAAGTTTAATTAAGCTTTCTTTATCGTTGCCTCATTGGACTAATACGCCGTGAGATAGTGTAACAACACTAAAGTATTGAACATAAAAAAATGGTGCGTTTTGCAACTTTTATAAAATAAAACAATCGCTTTACCTGTTTGCATTTTGAAACTTATTGTATACGAAATATTACATCTTATTTCTATATTTGTATAAAATAAACCGGTTGAGTGCGAGTCACTCGCACGAGCACGAGGGGTTCCGTAACAATGGCATGAAAATTCATGACATTATGTAACGAATCACGTTGTTTTGTATAAAAACCCTTCTTTACAAAAAAATAACTTTCTAATGTCTGTCTATCATGGTTGATTATATCTATAATGATATACAGCAGGCTGGCAGCTTTCAGGACAATGAAATCTAAGCAATAGGGCTCCGTTGTCCGTCCGTACTGGTAGGGTACGGAACTCCAAAAAGATACGAAATGGACTTTGTGGACGTAAGAATAACGTATCATGCCACAAACTATACTTTATGAAAATTCACAAGCGCGCACCATCCAGTACTCAAAACATCGGTGACTAAACAATTTCCTGGATCGCTATATAGGAATTGTTTAATGAAGCGGAGAACTAATGTGGGCGGTTTAGGGTCGAGGATCGAGATTCGGTTCCAACGAGTAATGATGTTACATGACATTGATTGGTTTTTCAAGGATAATTGCGGACGTAGTATGGAGCGAAGGAGCCAAGTCTTTGATCCCCGGCTGGGCAACCACAAAGGGTTAAGTCAATATGCTTATTGTTGAATGTTTCGGACCCAATAACTTTACTGTTTGTGTTTTGCGAAGAGTCTTTAATCTTATTAATGTGTTTGTGAGTTGTTTAAGACCCAACAAGGTTCTTAAGGCTCGTGTTATTGTGTACCGTTGAAGAATATTTTTTATTATTAAGGATGGAATGTTAGTAGCTACTAGTAACTAGTATTTATTTAAATGAATATGTACATTAAGATTTATAACATTCTATAGGGAATGGGGATTTAACTAACCTCGGTCACAAAAGGAAGGTCCACGATCAGTTAAACCGGCCGTGAGGCCCCAATGGTTCGACGTCGAAAAGTTGTATACATATAAGCTAAACTAAGTCTTTAATAAAAAATATTATAAGCGCGATTCAGTGCTCGATGCATTAGTAGCGGTCGCTACGAATGTTCTTTGAATCTTGTTTATAGCTTTATAAGTGTAGTGTGTAATGTAATTCGAATAGATAATCAATATTTGTATTGGGAAAGGTATACGCAGAATGGACGAGTGAATTTTACTTAATGTAAAACTTTTACGACATACGACACTTTTTATTGGTGACGGTAAATGGAAGGCAGCCGTTAAACCGATGAAGTTAATTAAGTTTTTCAATAAAAGTTTAATATTCCGTTTGCACGCAAAACGCGGTAAACCAATCGGCACACGCTTATCGGTCGCTGTTCGCTGAGCGATAAGCAGGGCTGTCACTCTCACAGTAAATGTTAAGACTGATATATAATTTATTAATGAAATATGTAATTTATATCTAATTTAAGTTTCATTATTTATCGTCCCGTTAATAATTGAAAAGTACAATACTTTAAATTCGAAGTAAATTTAAAAAATAGCCTAAATAATATAAATACTAAATATAAATTTGTAATACAAATAACTACTGTATTTGGCTGATGATAAGCATGTAATTAGATTGTCTAGGTATTGACATGGCAATGTCTAAATACGTCGGTGGTGTTTGGTTAGTATTTTGATGGCTCATAGATGCTAGTATAGCCTAAAATAATGATTTCTATGTGCCAACCCTAGTGATAAGGTGAACTATAACAACCGTTAAATGTTAACGAGGAAGAAACTAAAAATGCATTGAAAACCTGCGTCGCTGTTATTGTCGCCTCGCTACTTATCTTGACATGTCTGAATCTCATTAACCGTTGTCAATTTCCGTTCGCACCACTAATTGCGAAAGAGAATGCTTTACTTGCATTTAAATACGTGTAAATATCACTGCGATATTTTTGCTTTATAAAAAAAAAAAATACGTATTTTGTAGGTAATATAACAATTGTCATAAAAATTACTGTGTAGGTACCTAATAATAATACATTTTGACATGACGACAGCTAACATATAAAGCGTTATAAAATATTTATTTAACTAATTTAAGCTGTAATTGCTTTGACACTTAAGTGTGAATAAATACGCGAATATTTAATTATAAGGTTTTGTACCGCTGCGTTTGGATTTTCCCCAGGGTTTAAAGCACAGAATTTTCGAGAAATTTGTATTGAAAGTTGATACAAAGAAATTATAGTTTATTATCAGGTGACACTTTTGCTTAGGAGTTCTTCTAATTGTATATATTTATACGTACAATTTTTTGATGCTTAAAAATGTACTGGCGAATTACTACCACTATTTCTATGGAGATTTTTTAAAATTTCAAACTGTCATGAGATGCTCGATAAAATGGTGAAATCCTGGTCACATAATAGTACAGTCATAATTATATCTATAAGTAATGCTTGGCAGTTAAGTCTCTGAAACTACGAAACTGATACTTTTTACCCCAGTAGACACCAGAATCCCTGGAGCTATCTCAGGATTCGTTATTAAGTCGCTTTCAGTCCGACATAACTTTTTCTCCCTGGGATTTGAGGTATGCCTGAGAATCAGTATACGCTTCTTTAAAGTATCTACATACTAATAGCTTATATTCCAATCTAAGTAGGTACATAGTCCGCTTATCATTACACGATCATTTAACCTCGCCATTCCGCCACGCGGCGGTTGGATTCGCCCCGAGCGGCTCCACAAATCAAAAGTAATGAGGAACAACTGTCAGGATATAAGTACTTACTGTTAACTAGGTATTAATGCACTCGTATCATACGAGTGAAATTTTTGGATAGATAGAGATAGATGGCTATCTCTTAGTCTAAATAAATAGAATGTTTAGTTTAATTACGTAGTATTTAAAACTGCTTTGTATTTCTAATTTTAAAATAAGTAGGGAATAAATTCAGGACACTTAATTAACACAACGCCATCTAGTGCCCGTTAAACAGAGCTCGTGTCGTGGCAACTAGATAACGGATAAATTTTATTTTTTTCTTTTGTAAAAACATAATAAGTCAAATTAATTTCATTATGATGGTAACATTTATCTATAATTGATATAATAATTAATAATTTCCATATCTATTTATTCACAAGCAGCTGACGTGAAACGCTTTTGAATTTTTGCTGTCTTTTATATGATAAGCTATCCTTTACAAATTCATAAAGGAATTACACGTAGACGTATAAGTTTTACCTTTCATGTTGATGAAATGTACAAATATGAACATTATTGCTGTTAAATCAGTCTAAAAAAATGAATCTAAATATTTAAAATGTGAAGGTTACTAATTTTATTGCGGTCGTTAAAACAAGTATATTAGCGGGCCTTGTCATTTATTTTAAAATAAAACATTATTCATTTTTGTTTCTTGAAACTAATTTAGTCTATTCGTCGAGATTCAAGGAAAAATAAGAGACAAGACGCTCAAAGCAATGTATTTCGCATATGTAAAGATTCTAGATTAATGTTTAAAAAATTTACGCTCATCAAATTTTTGTATGATTAAATTCATTGACATCGTATAAGTAGTAGGTATTTTAAGCGAATTATGTTCTTGTGTTAATACCAACATACATATTCGTGACAGTGCTATTGTTCTACATCGGTAAGTTTTCTGTACGTTTGAATGCGTTTTTATCGTACGTTACTCCCACGATTCGTCATGAAATGAGCAAACGTGCAGCAATGCCTACAAGTGATGGATGGCGATTTACTCGTGATATTGACAGTGTAGTGCATGTCATGTGAGTAATACTAACTTAGAGACAGTAAATGCTATCAAATTACTAGTAAAAAGTCCAAAGTTCATCACAATGATAATTATTCGAGAATAAGCACTTTTCTACATCGAACCATCGGGGTCTGTCAGTCGTTTGTTAGGTCATAAACAGGCGTGTCAAAATTATGCGTTACATATACGATATTATTATACGTTAAGTTGAAACGTCGAGAAAAAAATATGAAACTGTAAAATCCGGACCCAATGTTGTATATTCTCATCCGGGTAACATTGTGGTTATCGGTATTTATCATTAATAATATATCTAATAATAATTAATATATACGGTACGCCGTGATTGTGTACATACGTCCAGGAACCATTTGTTATATGTTATTAATGTTTTCTCACGCGAATTAATAATGGATTAAACGCTATGAATATTATTAATCGTGCATTTAATTAAGTATCGAATGTCTTGAGGCGAGGAGGATAAAAACACCTTAAGTGCCTTGTAATAAACTATCAAGCATGTAAAGTATCATAATGTGTGTATAATGATTTACTTAGCTCTATTTTTATGGTTCATTTAATTAGATATAGTACGTGTGAAAAGTGATCGTTAATTTCATTTATGGTCATTTTTGATTATTGATTTCTCTTTGTTTTACGTAATAACATGTATATAATTATTATTTTTATTATAAGCGAATCTAATAGATGTAATCGTAAGTTAGGAGATTAATTCGTTTAAAGACGGGAATAAATAAAATAAAATTTACTTTACGATTAAACTGAATGGTGTTTTTAATTTACAATGTAATTAGGTATACTTTTATTGAGTGACATTGCATATCAAAAAATGTTTTTTATATAGACTAACGCATAATGAGCCTTTTTATAACAAAGAAATCTTTTATATTCGAAAGAAAATTATCAACCGTTATATCAAAGAAATATAGCTATCTTCCGACTGCTCCTTAATGCAAACAAATGACTCCGTCTCTCTGTCTGCTGCTCTTCCTGAAAATAAAACGATTCGAATAAAGTGTTTTTATTTATTCACAAACGTTCTTTATATTCTATATTCACTGAGCAAATCTAGTCTCTAGCGATAAAGTGAATAAGAACATTTTATAATATTAATAATTATTTCAGGATGTGGACTGGTGTAATTGTCATCTAGCTCCAAGCTAAGCAGAGCATGTGTTTATGGCAACTAGATAACGGATACATCACTGGGACATGTTTTCCTGTTGTAAATACCTTTATCAATTTACAACCCCAAAAAATGCAAATAGAAATTGCAATTGTACTTTTCCAGTACGGGGTTGGAACCTACAACCCTTGATGCACAGGGCCATTTTTTATTACATAAATATGGTATACAGGCAACCCAAGACAAATGGAATTGGAAATTACAATGGAGCATTTCCAGTGAGAGGATTGAACCCACATCCCTTGTTGCAGAAGGCTATTTTCATTTGTAAAAACATATATATATATATATATATATATATATATTTATATATATAATTTCCTGTATGGTGCTCAAACCAAACAACCCTTAGCTCAGAAGACAGTACCAATCGCCGAACAAAAAATATTATCAACACAAATAAATATTCTAATCATGTCGCCTATACATGTGTGGAGCTGTATACACTGAAATGTGAAGTCACGAAGCTACTTAGATAAAGAGTCATACTACGAAAAAACGGAACGGAGCGACCCAAGGGACGCATATAGAAATATGTTCTAACGCGACGAATGAGGTCCGTGAACTCGCGATTGAGGTGACTTGACTTTGGGATAGAATAAGAAAACAATTCCCTTCGATATGGCTTTAACGCACTTGATGATATGGAAGAGTATAGATATTTATGTTATAAATGCTAAAATACTCCATCTGTTTGAATGCTTCATTGGGAACTAGTTATTGCTGATGAATAAGAAGACGACAAAAGTCTAGAAGATTGAAATAGTATTCAGTTGAAACATGCAGAACATCACCTACTTTACCGACGCAGTAAAAACCTAGATATAGAATTAATCTAACTTTACAAATTACCTGATACAATTCTGGAGGTCTACTACATATTAATTAATTTTCACATAGCAACTCATAAAAGTAAACAATCTATAAGAATATTTCATCACCTCTGTACAAAAAAAAATATATCGACAAAGATTGTATGTAAATGTCGCTATCGGCAAGATAACCTAATTTATTTGTGAGCAAAACAACTTACCACCCCAATTCTGTCGTGTATTGACGTCACTGGGTCGTCGCTCGTTTATCGCGTAGATTAGAATTTTTCTTAACGCATACAGTAGGTATGTATATACAAAACGTTATACTGTTACTAGATTGTTTCATTTTGTTATGGTTGACTTATAAACATTTTCGTTTAAATATACTCCGAGCCAAAGAAGGTGGATAAGTTTTTGAGGTTATAGGGGATTTATTGAACCAGTTTTTAAAGCAAACCTTTATTGCTTATGTTTTAGACTATTACCATCTCGTAAACATTGAAGGTATGTCGTGTTACAACATTTTTTTTATTTAAACCATTGTTTTCATACTTATTTTGAAATTTCATACTGAAATTTGTCACATAAATAATAGAGGTGATTGCATATTATAGTAGTAAGTAGTTTAATCTTCTCATTATGTTCTATACACCCTTCTACACCATTCTCTTTGATGTAAATAAATAGCAGCTTCACTTGTTATTAATACAAAGACATACATACATTACGAACGTCCTTCGCCTTTACCATACATTCAAGTTGACATCGAGATCACGTTTCTCGCAAGATAACATCCTCGGTTTCAATTAAAACGATTATTCTGTCACACTGGCGTTTTGTATCAATTATTCATGCATGATGAATATTTATCAAGTCTCACTGTTGTTGTAATAGGTACACAGCTATTTTATTGGCGACTAACTACTAATGTATTGGAGCTTTTACATGTGTCCGTGGGCGGTTGTTCAGACTTTAATATCGCATGTATCTTCGATTTCTGTTAATTAAAGTCGTTTGTAAAGCTGTAAATGCTACTGTGGAAATTGAATAATTTTAATCGGCCCGATACGGACAGGTTCGGTTGCGTATGCAATGATTAAAGTTGTGTCGTAAATACTAAGTATAATTTATAAGGTAGGATGTCAATGTTTTGATTTTTTAATATAATTTTGAGCTGGAGATAAGATTAATTAACTACAAAAATAGAGAATCAAAGAAAAAACCAATAAAGTCGTTACAGCCGGTTTTAATCCTAAAATACATTATTTCAACATGTACCTAACGTATAAAATGAAAGTTTTAAATCGATGTTGTAAAAGATTAAATTGTAAAAAAAGGAATGGTACTATGCAAATATTTTTAAATAGTAGCTATAAAGATTTTTCAAAAATTGTCAGAATTACTAATATTGAATGAATAAATACACTTTATTTTCTAATCAATAATATGCACCGCAGCAGGAACGGAGCGGAGCGCAAACCAGCAACAATTACGCATATAATAATCATAGATATTGCAAATGTCACCACGTTCGTAATATATTACCGGCAACAACTAGCCGGCCATTCAAAGCAATAAAAGGTTAAAGAGTGCATCGGCTTAGCCGCGATGGGAAACCAGTTCCGCCTCGTTAAGGGACGAAAATTAATTGTGCTCTACGGCGACATTCCATAAATATGATTTAAGGTGCCTCTTCCGCGTGGCGCGAGACAAGAAGGATTAATGTTGGCCTCACCCGGCCACTTGGTGCTCGCCGTCGACGTGCTCTTGAATTATCCGCTGAAGGTGGTTGGGCCGTTCATTATTACGATTTTAACGTAGCAAGTGCCGTGTTCCTACAATATTCATAAAATATAAGTATTTAAATATATGTTTCTACAAAATATTAGTAATTTTCACAGATCATAGAATATTTTCAGAAATTCTTTGTGGATAGATACTGTTTAATTAAGTGGCCTTTTTTAGATAGTGATGATAGTAATTTATAACTAACGCTATTAGCCTAAAGTATAACAGTAAACAGTTTTATTATACGAGTATAATCATAGATAGGTAGACAGCGATAACTCTGACTAACTGACAAACAAACGCTTCTTTATAAATGAACTTAAAGTTATCAGAAGCACGAATACTAAAGTCAATTATACTAATCGTTTAATGTACCTTATTATTACCTGTAGGCTATAATTATACATTTTATTTCACTCAAGAAATGAGTCTTGCTACTGTCGTTCATTTGACTATATTACTATCTAAAGCATAAGTCAGTTTTTTTTTTTTTTTTTTATCCTATGAAGAGGGGAGACGAGCTGGACGCACTCCTGATGGTAAGAGTAACGCCAGCCCATAGCCAATGCAGTGCTACCCGGAACTTTGCTATAAAGCCCAACTCCGGGCAAGGGTGCACTACACCGACGCTCCCCACTTTGAGTCGTCAGATGTTAAGACTCATTAGCCCAGTAATTTCGCTGGCTACAGTGCCCTTCAGACCGGAGCACAGTGACATTTTCACGTCACTGTTCAGGCGGTAGAATGTCTGGCACTGTGGGGGTACCCACCCAGTCGGTCTCCTGCGAAAGAGACCTAGTTCTCACATATATTAACTTATAATGAGAAAAATACGAAGAAAAATAATAATGAACACAAACTATATAGTATCGAGCTTTACTGTTCAACTATTAAGTGCTTATTGTATTCACGTTTGCATAGAAACATTAATTCCATACTCTTAATGCGTTCATTGTATCTGCATATAAATCTGTATGCAAATGTGGGACAAAAAGTGTGTTTTTTTAGTATTCAGATACACGATACAGAACAGGCGTCGTGTAGGTCGCGTCGTGACACACAGACCGACTGACACTCGATGCGTGTCGAACAAGCTTTTACATGCCTTATAAATTTTGTGCATTGTTCTCGGCTTGATACAAGGGAGATTGCAATGTTGTGATCGTTATGTGCTAATGGAGATGCTTCATTGAAATTTCACATGTTCAGATGGTGTTCTGAAGAAAGATTGGTTCTACAATACCGATGTCAATAAAGATTAAGTGTATTTCGTATATTTTTCAGCAAAGACTATTATCATTAATTTAGATAATGGAAGTTGAACGAAGGTATAGTAGTAATATATTAAGTCCGTCATAGCTTGCTTCGCGTAAAAAATATAGGAACTAAACATGTCTGTTACCGAATTGTACGAATAAGATAAGATCAATGTCAACACTTGTTACGGTCAACAACGCAACTATTATTTTCAGTTCATTAATTGTAGCTAATGCTATTTATTTCTCAAAGAGGTTCCGCGTTATATTAAATAAATATATTTTAAATACATAATTCAATATCTAGAAGTAACGTTAAGAAAATTAACCCATAAACGTGGGATAATTAAAACCTTCGAAAAGCTACGAATTTAGATGCGACGATGTATGTAAGTAAAGAAAATTGTCTACTTTGGAATGACTTTGGGTGCTCATATTGCGTTTCTAGGTGTTATTATTCTATACATACATTGAAATAGAACAATACAAGACAATTTTAAAATAAACAATAAAAAAGGAGAGGAGATACAATGTTACTCTGCGATATCCTTATCGAATATTTTAAACCGTAAATATCTGTTAGAACTAAACGCACTCTCTCTCAGATTATGGCGGGTCGAGGCTGATGCGGAACGAGTTAGGCCCGTCTCGTTAAGACAATCTACAGATTTCTTAATAAGTATAATGTTTTGAAAGTATTACCCGATGCGATCGTGTACCTACGTAATAATGTAAATGCTATGTTCCGAACGGTGTTAGAGATCATCTCGCGGTTGCGATAACGTTGAACGTTTTAGTTAACATGTTTTAATGGCTGTCGTAACTCTAAATGAACATGTATTGCCATACTATGTAATTATTAAGGACGTTTGTATGTATGAAAAATTGTTTTTTTTTAATCTTAGTACTTTACTAATTAATATATAAAACAAACCATGCCATTTTAACGTATTCTTTTGGCTTAAGCTCTGTTTCGTATTAAATAAAGACAATACATTTGTATCTTTACTGTTCCTTTACATTATTGTCAATATCTCGAAGTAATATAGGGTTCTTCAGCAATCGCGAATAATCGTTCTTCAGCAATAGAATTCATTGGTATGCGAGCGTATTCATATTTCCCTTTTTGTGAATTTGTTTCCTTGATGAGCGGCAGAGGCTTTAATGTATATTCCCGTGTCTTTTGTCTTAGACTTTTTGTCCTTTTTTCACTTGATGTAGAAACTTGGTTCCTCTCTACAATCGTATTCTGTTAATATAGTAAATGTATTTCTTCGGTACCTAGTCTTTTATTAGATGTCAAGCTAAGAAAAAACTTTTTAATGTATCTTCTGTGTTACATTTATGTTCAAGTGTATATAATAGTGTTTAATAAATAAATAAATAAGACGGGACACGGTAGGATTTACGGCAGTGATTGTCCGAAATAAATCACGGTTCTTTACCATCAGACTCATTGGAATATCCTAAGAGCTTTCATACTTTAAAAAATTAGATCAGTAAGTAGTATCAAATATAAACAATTAATGTATAGCTATTACGGTGATGAGTGTGCTCATTATTCGCGAAACCAAAGACATCCGTCATCAATAAATGATTGCTATTATTACAGTATCATTGATTCATCGATGACAAACGTTTTATTCATGAGCTAGATCACTGTGCGCTAATCACGGCTAATTGTTGGTCAGACTAGATATACATATTAGTGAATAGACTAAGCTCACTCAATAAACATTTACTTCAAAATATTTCGTAAGGCTTGGTATCAATTGTTTTATAACGAGGTATATTTACTGTTTGTAGATGATATTTCAGCTATTATTAAATATCTACAAGAAAGGTCTAATAATAATAAGAATCACATTCAATTTGGGGGGCTAACAAATACGAAAGTAATTTTTTGTATACCAATAATAGTATAAGTACTAGATGAACCATAATTATACTTCATATTTTACGATATATTTTCTTCATGTTACCATTACAGAGCCGACATAACCCGTATTTTTTGTCTAATTCCATTTTGTCTTTTAACATATAAAGTGTTCACTTTTGGGTGGTAACGCTTTGCAAATAAACCAGACATGCAGATGACAATCGCTGTGGTCTTGTCTTAATAAGAGAATCAAATTAGTAAACGAGTCACGAACGTAGTCTTAAACATATAATTCTAATTTTAAGTTAAGATTTTTTTTGCTGTGTGATATAATTGACATGGCTTTGGCTTCTTTAGTATCTACAATATTATACTATATCTACAATATATAAGCCACGTTTTGTATGTATGTAGCTCTGTTGATCTTTTACGAAAGCAACTCGTTGATTTTTGCTGAAAATCTCTGCATTTTCTCGGCACTCTGATTTTGTAACCGTGCATCGTGCAGAGCAAAGCTTCTAGGTATCCATTACATGTATTTCTACTAGTCATTACTAAATTACTAATGTATTTCTGTTTGTTACAGGTAAGAGTTGCATCAGTATTCAATACATTTGGAGTATTGCCAACGATCGTAATATTCAAAGGTAATATCAGAATTTATGGCGTATATTTAGATTGATATCGGAAAAATTGTAGACTACAAATTGCTGTAGAGAAATATCTGGGGATTTAAGCGTTTAATTTTAAATGATATATACCTTTACGAGTTTAATAATATTATTATCTTAAGAGGGTTATATCGCCTGAATATTTAAATTTAAATGTTAAATTAGTATCTACATAATATAACAATTGAAAAATTATACTTTTTGCCTCCACACTTGTAACATGAAAAAGACCAAAAATGTGGAAATCATTCATCAATTTTTTTTTAATCTGACCCAACTCGATCACTCAAACTCTTCAGTTTCGTACAAGTAAATATCATTTAGACAAATTTATAAGCTTTCAACGATGAATTACAAACGTAAACAGCCCGATCAGCGGTTGCGATGTTTTCTCGATTTTCCCACCGAGTGCGGTTTGAGTAACGCTTTCTAGCCGAGCGATAAACTGATTATTATTGAAATGTTTACTTTCTAATGCCTCCTTTATTGTGCGTATAATGAAAAGTTTATCGCCCACTTCGTTTTATTTACACTTTTATATTGTGTTCGGAATCTGCGGTCGGGTGGGTAATTGAATCGCTACGTGTGGCGCGCGGATATCGTGTTTATCTATTAGTAGATATTGTTAGTTTAGACATCGATTTTGTCTTATCGGTAAATGTGCTAGTTTATGTTTTGGGTATTCTAGTTTTAATTTATATTAATAAGTTCGCATAAGATAAGCGAGATTTAGATGTATCGTTTCGTTCTCGTGGCTTCAATTAAATCGACGCAGTTTTTTTTAAATAAACAGTCATACATCTTTCCAAATTTTCGCCAACGTGTACCGTTAACTAATTTCCGATTTTTCGTTATTTTATTAGTACTTCTTTTTATCTTCTACGCCCCTTACGTTAGGGGCAATTGATAGTTAAAGAAAATAAATTTAATCGGGAAGAGCTACTCTCAAGTAATTTCTGTTGAAACCTGACGTTTTATATGAATAGAATGTTAGATAAAAAATGTACACAAATATAAAAACGACCGCACTAACATGTATCGGTTCTAAGTATTGAAATGTACCCAACAAAAAACTCACATGATTAGCCCCGTATCTGATAAGCATCGCATAGCCCACGTCCGTCCGTATCACACACATACACTTCCAACTCCTCTGATCTTTCACTCGGAATTCCTCTTCTTTGATCTTAAATGAACTCGGTCGATCGTTTCTTTTAAAATCTCAACAGATAATTATCTCCGTTGGTGTAGTGTCATCTATCAGTGCCAGTGGGTAAATAAAACAAGCTCCGATTCGAGATACGGTGACATTAATTTGGTAGCCTTATTATCGGTTTGTTATAATTTCGATTAAGGATTATGATAAGAAAAGTATCACAATTAAGCATGCTTAGGATGGAAAAAATGCTTTATATGTGTTGTCCTATATGTTGGCTTAGCAGAATTGCAATCGACCATAAGGACACATATACTTAAGTATTTGTAAATGACGTTTGAGAATTTGTATTGAATAATTATTGTCACAGTTATTCTATTTACATGTACAATTTTAAATAGGATAACTATCATAATTGTAGCCCATACTAGTTACTTGCCTGGCGCACACCCATTTGTGGCAAAATTCATGCTCGAACTAAACTAAATTCAGTAGTAGTTAGTTTGCCTACCCATTTCAAACTATTACAAAATTATACAGTTTTAGACTCGCCAAGATAACTAAGTCAGATACGGCTTCACCCTAGATGTTCCACTAAACTACATACATCACGCATACATCAGAATGAGGAATAGATTCCAAGTCAAAGTTGAGGTTATTTCCATATTAGTGCCGTTCCCCAGCAAGCACCCGAACTAGCGAAGCGGATTGATCGATGCTCAGCTCGCTGCCTGCCTGACTGACATTTACGTCGATTCGAAAAGCTTTCTAGCTCCGCGAAAAATGTGGAACGAAATGGTCGGCTAATTTATCGTATTGCTATTGGATTCGTCAAACGGTTGATGGGGATATAAGCGTTATTGTCAGGTTACGAGAATTGATTCGAGTTTCTGCTCGCTCAACGATTTGTTTTTTGCGTTTCATCAGAAGATTGAGAGTGATGGTGTTTGTGCTATTTGCACAACAAATGGGACTAGATTAATAAAAGCAATTCTTGGAGCCTAACGCATCTTTTAATTACATCGAAATAAGCACCAGCTTCCCCAATGAGAGCCCTTATTGAGGCCCGGATGGAATGCTAATCTATCCGTGACTCGAGCGTCACGTAATTACATGGTTATCTCAAAAGCCACTTCCCGCTCGATGTAGTCTCAAGGACATTACTTTCACCGCTTTCCGGAGAAAGTGGCGAAGGTTTTTCACCCCAGCTCACGGGAAGTGGGAACGCTGAGTTGGCACGCTCAGATACGATCGCTGGCGTATTGAACATATCGATTTATTACATTAGGGAGGCATCCAATTTGTACGTATATGTTATTATTAACCTATTCGAATAACGATCTCACAGGGAACAGTCTGAAAATTTTAACACAGGCCCCATAGTAGTATCAAGTACTGACGAAGATACAAGAGAACAGATATTGTAATCCTAATCAGTGTTCATTAAATATAGTAATGTTGTTAGCAGCGTATCATAAATTTCGTGAAATATTTACGGGATTTAAAGAACTTTCAGTCGTTATTCGTGTATCGAATGTTATAGAGATCTGAATGGCCGAATCATGCAAATTGCTGCTTTGAGCGCAGAAAATGGATTTAGCACTCCGAAGAGCCAGGCAAGTTATTGACAGTTAAAAAATGATTTACCTCTTGCAGTGAATTTACAAAATAGAACTTTTTTAAAGAGCTGCTGCAATTTCGTAATATTCATTCTACTGATAGAATTTTGAAATACGATTTTAATGTAATTCTTATACGAGGGTCGATTTTGTCTTTATGTTTATTCTACCGGTGAATTAACTTGGTTTATTAAAGACTTATTACGATAAAACATGAATGTCTGTTTTCTCATAACCTACATTAAACAATGGATTCATTGTAGATTCAATGTTTCTTAACTTTGATTCGATATTGATTAGGTAACTGTACACCTTAAATAATACAAAGCACATAGCTTGGGATTAAGATATATTTATTTATAATAATATTAAAGTATTTTCATTCCTTTTTTTTTAATTACGGTATTTAACAAAAGGATTATTAACTAAAGGTTTCGATAAAAGGTTTAAAATCAATAATTTAAGGTAATAGTTTAATGTTTGTTGGACTGCAATACAGTTTGGAATTTAAAAGTTATTTCCTAATTATTCACCGTATATATGTTATAAAATAAATGTATTAATTATCAAATAAAAAGCCAATATTTCATACAAATAACGCCTTATCACTGCGAGATGAAATTGTTTAGAGAGTTACCTTGTAATATTTTTTATCTCGGGAGCATTAGGAGTTTCTACGTAAATAAGGTTACGCTTAGTGAATAACATATTAGGTGTGCTGTCAACTTAAATAATTTGCTTCATAAACTTGGAATTCACATATGTGCCCCGTTACTAATGAATAATAAACGGAAGATGTTAAGTTTACTCGGAATTTATTCTGTGATTTATATTTTAGTCGGAAATGTTACAAGTTTAAAAATTTTATAGAGTAGAATGTGTTTGCATTTTTATTATACGTTTGTTCCTTAAACGGTAACGCTGCGTTTTTCCCAGTCAAACGTTAGAAGTAGTAATCTTTTAAATTGATTTCGTCAATTATTTTTGAAATAACAGGCATTAACTTGCAAAAAAAATTAGTTTTTTTCGGCATGTAGTTAGGAAATAAACACGTCAATTGGAGAGAATGATTATTTTATCAAATACCAGCAGCGTCCCGCATGTATTATACGCATAAAATTTCCTTTTGAATACCTCTATCTGATAGAAAATTCGCATGAAAATTAATTGCGTAGTTTTAAAGACTTAGCATTCATAGGAACAGAAGAATAAAGCTACTTTGTTTATACTATGTAATGAAGAATCTACCTACTATGACAATTTTCTTTGTCTTCAAGAAATGTATGAATATGTAAATTCCGCAGTCTTATCAATATGTAATGTAACTGTTGATATACATTATGTAACGATGCATTTTCTCGAAACATTGTCGATTCAGGACGAAACGTCTGCATCTTGTTTCTTAAAACGTTTTAGATTAATGTACGAAATGTTATTTACATAGCGGGTGTACTGTTAGGTACGGTTTGTGTAAATCTTTGTTTTTATGTATGTATGTTACGTATATAGTAAACTGCTATATTTAAAAGGATTGAATTCATTATAGATATAAGACGACATGTTTAGTTTTATTCCAATCATCGTAAGGGAAGTCCCAAAAAGAATCACATTTTTTTTATTATTTAGGGCATTCATTTATGTGTTTAATATATACGAACACTTAACGATAAGAGTGAATTGTTGTATTTGAATACATCAGAACACTATCGTAGCTCATCATCTCATGATAGGACATACATAAATATGACATAAAGTAAAAAGCTTTAAAACATTTAAAGACACTTCGTTGCAGGCATACATTAGTCATTACGTATATAATAAAAATTAAAATTCATTAGGCGAGATCACGAACGCGTTAATTAGGTCGATTACCCCCTAAACACAGTTGTTTACTGACACACATAATTATAGCTAATTATCACTCCGGCCGGCCTAGAACACGGAGATCGTTAAGCGCTTTTTTACAAGTACAGTTAAGTTTTCGCGAACGCCTAATGTCTCACTTAATACTCGAGGAATTGATGACAAGACTTAGTTAGCCTTTGTTATAACTTATAAGTTTGAAACATGAAAGAGTTTTTGTTTTTTGTTGTAGCTCATTCTATTGAAATTATTTTTTTTTATTCTATTAAGTGGAGAGACGAGCTGGACGCCCTCCAGATGGTAAGAGAAACGCCAGCCCATGACCAATGCAGTGCTACCCAGAATTTTGCTCCGGGTAGGGGTGCACTACATTAACGCTCCCCACTTTAAGTCATTAAATGTTAAGACTCATTAGACCAGTAATGGTAATCATTAGACACATATTTCTTTACATAACTATCAAAAGCGTAAAAAAAATACAAAAATCTACCTAAACTAATAAAACAAAATGGAAATATCCAATCAGTTAATTTGCATTTATTCAAATAACTAAATCAAAGGCATGTAATTTTTAATCATTTAATAGAAATAAAAAAGCTACAAATCTCGTAATATTTCGTCGAAAACAACACAAAAACTCCCATCATTAATGATTACAAAGCGGGTCTAAATTGTAATTAATTAAGTCGAAAATAACTTGGTCTCTCTGCGGGAAGGTGTTTTTTTTAAGCCTGATGAATGCGTTCGAAACACCGAAAGTCGAAACTAGATAGTAACATAGAAGTATTATACTACAGAGGGAACACAAATACCACAGTTTCAAAACATTGGATAGAGAGAGATGATAACGATCCCTTAATTGTCTACAATAATGAACTAATATTTCACTTAGTATTAAAATTAACTTAATAAATCTTAAAATCTATATTAATATGAAACGTAACATTCTTAAAATCTAATTCTTCTGGTAAAGCGGAAAATTAACTAAAACTTGGTGTAAGGCACCTCAAACTAATCGCAAATAATTGTATAATAAATAAAACATATTTCAACCTTGTTTGATATTTTATTTCGTTGGCTTTGTTACCGTATCGGTAAATATAAAAGTATAAAAAAATACAATAGTCTGTCTCTTTCTAAACGTGACATAACTGGAGGTCTGCTCTGATATTAAAACATCTACGCACAGACCTCCCGTTGCTACAGACATGTCTCCTTAAGATTGTAGGGAGTAGTGACGGATGGCAAGGGTAAATGACCACGTGACCCATATCTTGACTTTCACAGCAGGGCATTCACCCCGCTACCACCCCGAGCCGCTTCAGAGATAAGTGATAACGCGTATGCTACGAGCTTTTAGTGTGGAGAATTTTGATAATAGAAATAATAGTCTTAATGTGTTACATTAAGAAACAACCCTCCAAAACTTTTATTGTTATTAAAAAAATAGAAACACCTAATACAACTAGTTTAATTATACGTAGTATAGGTAGTTATAATAAGTGAACAGAATATTTTTGAACTACTGAAGTGTTTTGTTTCTTAAATGTTTTAATGCAGGTTCTATTAAGATTTAAGAAGTAAAATTGCAAAGTATAAATTATCTTTTAAAATATATTTAACAACGCTAAAATATTTTAAATTAGGCAAATCAGTTTGATAGAATATCGATAAATAGGATTTTGGTGAAGCCGGAATGTTAATAAAAAAACTTAACCAATGTTGTGACGTTTTTAAAATGCATTTATCACTGTACTACACTCTGATGAGTGTAAAGCGAGTTCCAATAATAGACAATAATTCTTTAAGTTGCAATTTGCTGTAAGTAAACGAAATAATCAAAATGTTACACACAATTTGTAAATTATAAAGCAATTTAATAATGCGTTCGTAACGAGCTTTTTACGATCGCTCTTAAATGAGATGTTTCTAGACCAAAACGATTAAATTATTTTTATATTAATTTTAACGTGTGCAAAAAGCAGTGAACACTCG
>JADANM010005714.1:7846801-7889121 GCA_026213755.1 Eurema hecabe
AAATAACAAGTAATCTTTGACGCGGTACAGAGTTGATAACAAACACTGTTAAAAGCGTTTAATTTCCAATTACGCTAATCCATGAGAAACTGGCTACTTTTGCTATTGTGAAACACGATCAAGATAAGCTTCGATTTTTTCTTAGTATTAGTATTTTTTCAAAGACTAACATCGATTAGTGAGTAGCACTAAGACTAACTTAGATATCTAATAACTAATAAGCTATTAGATATCAAAAGGGGTCGAATATTGGATTTGCTCATAGCGTTTTCGAACAATCCTTGGCCCTTATAAGAGTAAATCATTTTATTTTAACAAGAATTTTCTTTTTGTGTAAATTATTGAAACATGAAATTTTATCTTAATTTTTATATTTCTTAACGCTTATCAAGTTTTCTAACTTGTTACGTTCACCTTAAGATCAGCAGGTTTCCACTTTAACTTGGATTTTTTGTTACAAACAATTAATACTAAGTACAGAATTGGTTAAACACAGGTCGGTCTCTTGAATGGACCTTTTTACCTTTGTTATATAAATCTCAAGCGAAAGAGCTTTCAAACCACATCAGGTAATTCGTCCGTGAAAGGAAGCCACATTGCTCAGGACATTATTGAACGGTGGCGAGGCAGGTACGGAAATATTGAGCAATGAACTACGTGATCCACTCGTCGTGACCGTAGGGTGCGATCGATACCCACCCATCGGTAAATAGCTCCGTGTTTCAGGTACTAATGCCTGTGGACTCGAGGTATAGGTAGGTGGGTATACCACAGTGTAGATACATAATACAGAATCTGATTGGCGGCTTAGTGGAATTTATTGGATTAGCGGACGAGGATGTTTCAATACGTCCAACATTGGATAACCAAGTTGTAACTGCTTGTAAAAATACTAATGCTTTTAAATGTCATACAGACAGAGTCATAAATATAATGCTTGATATTGTCAAAATTCGTTAACAATGTTAATGTACTGGTCCGTTATTATAACAAAGCAACCACATATTGACTTCCGACTATTAGTAATTTGTTACAGTGGTTGAGACCGTTCCGATAGTTTGTTTAATGTTTTATTCAATGCGCAGTACGGCGCTTAAACAGATTTTATTGACCCACTGAATAACCGAACCCGATTTCACTATTTTCGCTAATGCAATAGTAATTCCGATTTCAATTCAGTCCAATCACTTCACTTTCTATTCAAGATTGTAGAGTTAATGTGATTACCGGCCTTTATTCATTTCTGACGGGAATCGCTTCAGTAGCTACAGGCTTTTATTGAGTAAAAGTAAGATTGTTCACTTTATATTTTCCATTTTGTCTCGTTTCCATTACGAGGTGGAAGTTTTCTCTACATCAATGTTTTCATAATGGTTCTTTTAGACTTATAGAGTTTTTTAATAACGTTCCATTTTACTGCAATTGACTTTTAAAGAACTAATTTCATAAGTGTGTTTTCCGATATATGTTTTATTCTGATTCTACCATAAGCTATGACATTGTCTCTAATAAAGTTAGTGAATTACTTTCGCTCGCGTAGATCTAGTTTAACAAAAAGCGACGAGAGGTCGGCTATGTAATGCTCAAAGGCTCACGATTGAGGTACGGCCGCGGCGGTCGTGCGGTTTCGGTATTTAGTCAAGAGTCCCCGACTCTGTTCAGAATTGGTGGCCACCCGCCGCTCGGCGTACTGACCCCGCCGGCATTTATTTATGATCTTTCAGTCGTATCGAAATAGATGGCAGTTTAAACGTGATTTTTACTTGAAATTGTAAGTACATGTAACCGAGTGTTACAGATCCTAAATAAGGTTTTTTAAATGAACTCCAACCTCTATTTATTGCATTTTTTGTCTACATTTTAAGCTTATTTATAATATTGTGTATTTAAACTTTTACCCCGATTAAAGTAAGGAAGAGTTGAGCTTAACTTATACTATTGTATTATAACATTATCACATTCAGTGGTTATTCGAATGCAAATCACGATAGCAAAAGTCGTAAAGCAACGTTCGAAGAGTCATCGTCGGGTTTAAATTTGCTGGCGGAACCTGTCCGCTGGTTTATACAAAACTGTTGGGGAGATAAGCACTACAATAATTCACGATGTTTATGAAAATGGCCCTTCGGACTTAGTATATTTGAGGTTCGCTACGCACGCTTCAGCGTTGCGTGTTTGATACAGATCTCGCCGGCGCAATTGCCTTGTTTGTCGTGGATGTACGCGTCAGCATTAGTCAGGACGCTATCTGTAATGCGTTGGACGAGGCAAATTAAGGATAAACGCTTTTGGTCGTATGTAGTTAGTGGGTAGGTAGGTAAGCGTGTACGTAATTGTTTGTTTTGAATCGCTAGTGCATACAGCTCGATGTTAATGGATAAGATTGTTCTAAACAAGACGTGCCCCGCGGTTTTATTCGCATTTGTGCATGTATTATACGTAAACCTTCATATTGAATTACTCTATCTGATAAAAACCTCGTATCGGTTGGGTTCTTTGAAGATGTAAGTAAACAAAGTGAAGACAAAAGAAAGCGGCTATGGTCCATACTATATTATGATTTGTGACACATGTGATTAATAAGAAAGTTTAATTAAGACGCAAAATTAAAAATTTAATAGGTACATAGTTGGTATGAATTTATAAAACATATATTGCAATGTAATATAAAGTTATCATTTAATCAAGAAAGGAACTACCCACATAGATCATCTTAAATAATCCTCTCCAAATAATAATAAAATGAGACATATGTTAATATGAAAGGTTTATCGGTATTACTATCGTGAATTGCAGACAGACAGCCAGTAAGTAGGGACCGTGAAGTTGTCGTGATAAAAATACTTGTTATGATACACCCTTATCTGCGACAAGTCATAACACGCAAGAGAAACATGTTAATAATATCATGTTTAAAAATGCGAACGTGCCTTAAAGGCTCAAGATCAATGGTATTAAATTTAATAGATATGTTATACTCGCAAAATTTTCAAGACGCAAAAACATTCTAATTAGGACGTCTTACCTTTAGGTGACCGGTCTTATGTTTATCTGCATTCACGCGCAACTGACAAAGCTATCCTTTTTATCATTTATCTCATTTCGAACGTTTTTAACTTGTCGTGTAAAATGAAAGAAACCTATGTATGTGTGCTGCCGCTGCTGTGCGGAAACCTTTTTTCCATTGATTTGTAGATATATAACATATCTATTAAATAAAATAATATCATTGCTCAATTTGAATTGAGCTGATACCGCACGGATTGTAGTACGCGCCATATTCGTGCAAACCAACGTTCTGACCATTTCTGTTAGATGGAAGATTGTTTTGTTTACATGCAGTTTGATAGTGAATTTACTGGCGAGAACTTTACACCGATGTTTAGTTTCATAGTTATAATTTCATCTTATTATAAATATTTCAATAATGCTTTTGTTTTAGATTTTGATATATAATTATATGTCTGCGTTTTAAGAATCGTATTAAAACATTATAATATAGTAATCTTATGTATTACATGTAAAATTATAATTAATATTATTATTATTATTGTTCTCGTTGTAGTCTGATACAAAAGTTTACCACATTTTGTTATGGCAATGACGATGTATGAAGTTCATATACGCTATTATATAAGAAATTATGTAATAGCGTATATAAACTTTAGTAACATGATCACCGGAACGCCAAATGAGATGTTTAATCCACTTAATGCCGGCTCATCGTTACAGCAACAATACTCGAACCGTTAGTAAACAGTAATCAATCAACGAGTTTGTTCACCTGCGCCAAGGCCGTGATGCGATATTCGCGTGCCACCGAAGGTCAACGAAATAGTTGCTAGGATGTCGACTAGAGTCTAGTGTAAGGGCAGAAAGACATTATTCTTTTTAAGGGGACATCTCATTTTATCCAAGTTTATATTCTGAGTAAATTTGGAACAAATACCTTCAGAAAGTCTACATGGTGCCTACCACCGGTTCGGGAACTTACCCGGCGAGAAGAACCGGCGTAAGAAACTCGCACGGATCCCACACTTTTTACCAAAAAAGGGGGAAAAAATCACGGTTCTCATTTCTTATCTTTCAAACATAATAATCGTGACGTAATGACATCTTGATAGAAATGTTCCGACGGAGTTAACTTAAGGGTGATCCCAGTTTAACGGAGATAAAGTATATTGATGCTTCTACGCTTTTCTTCATCTTTTACTTCTAGGTGCCAAAGAATAAAAAGCAAAGTCGAAAGGCGACAGAGTTGATTATATTTTGATCGTTCAGATGTTAGCGTTTAATAGACATAGATGTACCTGTTGTGTTACCTTCTAAATGAATCCTATTGATTTACTAAAAAGGCTTTAATTTTGGTCGTAAATAGTGCTATAATTTTAGGAAGTTTAGACGATTTCAAAACGAATACTATCAGTACAAAATTAGATATGTCCATGACTACAGGGAGGTACTATCGATTGTTAGATAAAGCATAGATGATAACATAAAAGTTATCGTCCGGGTTGATATTATCTAAACGTGTACCACTTCCACAACACTATAGATAGAGCCTCGAAATATTCCGCTCTTCCCAGAAAGTGTCGTGTCGTTCTGCAGGAAACGCAACATATGAAGTTGATAAAAATAATGTATATAAGTTCTTCAATATATTAATGTTACAACGCAATTAATACGTCATTTATAAATTAAATATACCAATAATTAAAAAAAATATTAAACATTAAAAGCATACTATCTTAATTCATGGTCAACACATACAGTAGATTTCAACGTTTATGATCAAAATATATTTGCAAACTCATCCTTTCGCTTTGCTATCCTTTAATATTTTAAAGATACATACAATACACTTCATTCATGTAATACTGATAATAATTATAAGTTGCGGAACTATTGAAGAGTTTATTTCTTAAATATAAAATTCAGTTCCGTTAAGAAGTACAAATATATTATAAAAGTGTTAACTTTGGTTATTACACTTAAACAACATGATCGTACAGCGTAAGACAGTCCATAAATTCACACATAATGTAACGACTGTAGACTAAAGACTAATAGAACGTCAATGATTGAATACCGACAACAAAATTATGTAGATTAACATCTATTTTAATAACCCGAGCATAAAACATAAATTGCTTACAGCGGTGTTTATTGCCCCCCGAGAGACTATTTCGCATGTTCGGACCAAGTCGATATGTCAAGCGAGATTCCATTAGCGACAGAAGGTATCGCCCGAGATTTATAGACGGTCGTTCGCATTGATTGTCTCTTGTATCTTTAAACGATACGAATGGAATCGATTCCTGAAATCCCTTTATATATTTAGGTAGAGTTGGATAGATGTTACCTTTAAAAAATATAAAGGGATGGTGATAACTAAATAAGGATATTAAAAAAAGCGAAAATAATTCTCATGAAAGCTACAGTATTATTTTAAATAAAAAAATGTTACAGCCTTAGGTATGATGAACGAATGTACATAGTACATATGTTTAATATTGTTTCACGCAAAACTTAATGAATTGCTTAAGGTGAAATTTAGCATGCAGGTAGTAATAACGGGATAATAGTCTGCTCTGTAACCGTGGATTAACACAGAGGATACTTTTATTCCGTTATTGCCATCGAAAAGAAAGCTAAATGGCATGCGAATTACACAATATTGCGCGGCATATATCCAATATATGTTTATGGTTCCATTTACCAACAAATAACTCTTACGCTCCCTATTGACAATACATAAATTGCGACGTAACACAAAACCAACGCTACATTTGGCAGAAATATAATTTTCCGAGTCGTTTAATCAAACTGCTGGTCGCCGCCCCACGTTGTCTCTTTTTGCTCGGTAGCACTCGAAATTACATGTTTATTAAAATTGGCCTTGGCCGTGAACGGTCGGTCAAACGCGCGCGTGGGCAACGATCATCCTTTACCTATGCGAGTACACAATATGGCAAAAACTTAATCCGAAACACCATGCTACAAAAAAGCTTTAAATAATAACAATATTCTGCCAGAGATCGAATAAGATAAAGAGTCTTGTTACTGTGAAACCCCAAAAAACTCATTATAATTAATTTGCTAAAAGATTATCGGGTGATGGAATATTAAACATTTCGCTTCACACACGATGAAAATAACTTAATTGAAGTGCCGTTTGAGATTTTTTACGTGTTTATATTGTAGATATAAACACATAAAATTTATATTAATGAACACTTTCCAGAAATTTCGACCCTATGCGCTACTATATCCGAACAATGTAGTCAAACTATTTATTTAATATCTAAACCTTTCCTTCATTCATCTAAATCTACCAAATCTCGAATGGATTGGACTTTTTTAATAGACAGGCGTTATAACTACAGCGATCTTATACCAAATTCCAACATCAAGCCTATCCACGGACGCCAGTACGTCCATATGACGTCGCAGTTTTGAAGTGTTTTTGATAGCAGCCCCCTTGCTGGGCTCAACCAAGCGTTCCGACCAAACGTACACCATCGAAATGAGCCAAGCTAATGTGCTCGTGACGTCACTCCCCAAGTAATAATAGTAAAAGTTCGTGACTGCTGCACGCTCCAACGGCTGACGCATATTTGAACGTAATTATCAAACCGACGCGACGTGCCGACAAGTGCGAATATCAAAAATGTTACTCTACAAACATAGAAACATGTTTTGTTGAGCTTGTTTAACAGGATTAGGAGTACCTAATATATAGTATAGTAATACTATATACGTAAATTTAATTATATTAGTTTATAACATTTTAAGGGTTAATCTGAAACTACTTAACCGATTTAAATACAACTATGTTTGTAAATTTAATAAGTAAAAAATACTCGCAATCGGTACAGCTGTAGACTACTTAAATGACTCTAAATATATTTTTTAAAAACAAAACAACGAATTCCATCACACGTGGAAGTTTATATGCCGGTCACATTCGACGTAAAAATGCGCACGTTAGCGTATTTCAGTTATATACTATATGTACTGAGTACTCGCGTTAGATGCACGTATAAGCACTATAAAGTTTAAACGATCCTGCAAGGTTTATAGCGATGGAAATCTGCACTCAATTCAGGTCAGTCTTGTTAATCGTCGGCTATCAAATGTATCGTAATTCCATAGTATAATGAATAATGTGTTCTAAGTAGTACTCTCAGTAAGCGTGCATTTAACGTTTCAATTCGATTAGTATATTGTTGGACGAAGGTTCTAGAACTAGTAGTAATTTAAAGGCTCATACACAATTTGTAAAAATATTTTTTAAGGAAAGCCCACAATGAAACGAATTTCATTAATGTAATAAAAAAACTCGTTAAGATCCTAATCAAACTCTTATGTACCTCCACCCTTTTTTATTTCGTTGAAATGAATACAACGTTGAACAAGGAAATAAAAGAATATCGTTTGCTTGCGAAGAATATACATTGAGATTTCACCAGTCTGTTTCTGTATGGCCGCCGGAATAATTTCCAATTCCCTTTTACATCGCGAACCATTCAGCTGTCCCTTTTAAAAGTCCTTATTGTGTCATGCGTTACGTAAAATGATTATACGCTTACACGCTTACATCATGTTTATTTCTTTGGCGAAAATAACTTCTTTACGATGTCGACGGCTCCGAGATAAGATCAAGGTCTTTGTACTGATCATACGTATACTTGAATATCTGAAGAGTTATGGCTAGAGTATTCTTTTCGAGCGGTTAATGAAAGCAAGCATTGTATTTAAATAGTTCCATTAATCTGACTCGCGCGCACAAAGCTGTTTAACATAGTATAATGCTCTTTTTGAGATCGGTATGAAGAGAAATATTATGTTATCAGAAGGTCAATGAACTTCGAAACTGGTATTGGTGTTATGTAATTTATGGGTACTAGACTAGACTAATAGATACTTATTTATTATGTTTTAGCACATAATAAAGAAGGAAGCTCGCGAAAGACGCATTATGTTGAACAAAAAAATAACCTTTGCTGAAAGATATTCTTGCATTTTATTGTTTAGTTTAGATTGGTATATAAATTATGATATTCTAAAATGTAGCCGGTTACTTTTAAATAAGACCGCTTATACAGTCTACTGCAAAAGTATATAAATTCATGAAGAGTTCATTTCGTCTTAACACTAAAATATTTTATGAGTAAGCATCATGACAAGAAAATTAAATAATTTTATTAGTCATATTCAAAATACAAGGAAAAGGGAAAATTTAGGCTATTAAATGTTTCAAGACTTTTTTTATCTTAAATATGGGAGGTTGTCTACTATATACTCTTAAAACACATAGATGACCTCATTTAATTAAATAATTTTAGATATCTTGTTCGTTTTTACAAATCAATGCACTTTGGTTACTAACAAACGGAAATGCGCCATCATAAGCAATTCGTCACTAACGTAAAATTTTCCAAACTATCTCCATTCACTTATTATGCAGACCGATGTTAACATTCACAACGCATAGGAAATGTGTACAAATCCCGATTCTCAAACATTCGATATGAAATACACACCGAGTTCCGTTTTGTAACGTCTGATAATGCATTTTAATACGGCTGAGGAATATTTTGTTTTTGACGGAACGGTAAGGAAAGGAAAGATTTAGTATGCATGAACTTTTTGTTTGATTTGAATGCTCAGTTTTCGGAGCAATAAATATTTAAACATGCGAGGAATTGTAATTCTCGCTGTTGCGTAAGAAGGGACCTACTAAGGTTAAAATATAAATAATAAAAGTAAAGACGAGCTCTTATTAAATATAAGTAGGTAGTTAAAAACTTAAGAGGTATCAAGGCACACTCGGATGGTAAGAAGTTGTTTTTTTTCGATTTTGGATAATAATTTTATTTTCTAATAATTAAAAATATTTTCAAAATAGAATGATGTAATTAAAATAATTGTTTTGGTTTCTATGAGTGGCTTACAATTCTGACAAAAAGTTTCAGTACTTTTGGGTTTAAATTTTCCGTCTAAACTACTTTAAAAAAATATGTAACTTACATTGGCCGTTTAATCAACAAGTATTCTATATGCTCTCATAATTTGCTTCCCATATATAAAACTAGCAGATCCATTCCTCTATTTCTCAGGAACTACTTACTCGTAATGAATAAAAAGTCCGACGTGATTCCATCTTAAGCGATCGTATCAATCAGTCTTATTTAATTATGAAGTCTTGTAGGCCCGTTACGATAATTTGTTGCAAGTGCTTACAAGTCTACTGAAAGGAAAAAAGTGGATAACAGTAGATTTGTGGTTAATAAGTTGTTAAAAACAATTAGAGCAGGGAGTATGTAACGTGATAAATTTTGATAGCCGAGATGTTAGTGAAGAAAATATGTTAAATAACCCCTTATCTATATTTATACCGTTACTTTATACTATTACTAGCTGTTGCTCGCGACTTCGTCCCCGTTGATTTGTTTTTCCATTTTTTCTTCCGTCCTATTAGTCGGAGCGTGATGTTATGTAGCCTAAAGCCTTCCTCGATAAATTGTCTATTCAATAAAAAAAGAATTTTTCAATTCGAACCAGTAGTTCCTGAGATTAGCGCGTTCAAACAAACAAACAAACAAACAAACTCTTCAGCTTTATATATTAAGTATAGATATAGATATATTTAAATTATTTATGCTATTATATATACAGCGAACCTAAACTATAATAAATTAATTATAATTGAAATTGAAATGTATTTTCGTAAACTTGTAAACTTGTATTCATAAATAATAATAATAACAATAAACCTAATGAGCGTCTTAATCCTTACTTATACATAATAAAAGAATATTTTATACAAAGGAAAAAATGAAACCTACACCATTTACCAATAACATTCGAAAAATATGTGTGTAATGTACGAGCACATTAAAAAATGCAGTATAATGTCAATATTGATTATTGAAAGATGATTGATATTGGTTTTTCAATATTTATACATGCGTTGGGGAATAATATAATATGAAAGAGTCGTTATTATTTCACCGTTACAATACCGGTGTGAAGCCGGGGTGGGATGTTAGTCAAATATATTTATATTTTATATAAAGGTACGCTTTTTGTCATGAATGTACGGAGAAAAAAATGTACCATCCTGTTAAATGATTCACTGTTAATCGTTTTAGATAACAATTGAATGTTGCCTTAAGGATAAGTAATATAATATCTCCGTTTAAATCTAAATCGCTGATGTTTTTTATAGTTATGATGCAACGCGATACCGGTTCGCAATCGGCGCCCCTTTGTCTAGCCAGAAAAGCAATACATTGATGCTCGCTTTTAATCATTATTGGATCATCTACAGCCGTACCAGTTTGCTGTAAACGGTACTTATAATTGCTTGCAAGAATTGCAGTCCTGATTGTTTAGGTATAATTAAGTTATATATAATATTATCCATATCTCGCGCTATTTTCTGCGTAACCAGGTATTAAAGGTATTACCAACGATCTATATAGCACTGTAGAAGAATGAATAAAATTACGTAGTACTTTATGTAAAATCTAAGCCAGTCTTCAAACAAACACACTGTTGAGTATTATATATATGATTAGATTTAGAATAGCGATACTGCAAGTGTAAAAATAAGGAAATTCAGATCTGATTGCTGAAAAAAATAACGTTTTTAAATTAAGTAGGTAATGGGTTTTAATGAAGATTCTTCAAAAGATCAAATAGACTTAATAACTTTTGCATTAATTCCACTAGACGAAGCGCGAAGGCACCTAACTCCGCTTTTTCTTAAGCCTCTCGACAAACTCGAAACGAAGTGAAATTAAGATTTGCGCGCTTGCCTAGAGAAACTTGTACAACAAATGTTGACATCGATCCATTCTCACGGTAGCTGCGATGAGCCAGAGAAAGCCTTATCGTACGCATCGCACTGAACAATGTAAAGCGTGGTGATGCTTATCCGTTATCAGTCAGCTTCGCGAGTGAAAGTCGTAAGGAGGCAGAAACAGAGGCACTGCGCCTTGTTAAAGCGTCTTGTTAGCGAAATTTGATAAACAATCGTCAAGTTTTGGAGAGGTCAACCTCCCGTGACATTGATGAAAGTGCTTAACGTTTTCCCTTTTTTTTTTAAATACATACTAAAGGCGTAGTATTCTTTAAAAATAATTTTACATATAATAGCTAAATTTATAGTCTGGTAAAAATATTAACAGAACTAACGTGTGCATGTTGCAGGTTGCAGATATGCTATTTAAACTCATAGTTATTGATATTCTTCTTAGAAACGATAATGTTGGGAACACATCCAAAGGACGTTCAATCACTTGTTTTATCGGATTACATAGACATGCCATAAAAATGTGATTGAACTCAGTCGTACCAGCGCGGACTATCAACGCGGCAAAGACGCCTTTTGTATTCCCAACGTCACGCTCAAAGGACGTTTATCAGACGAACCGCTTAATATTCAATAACACACGTAGAGGCCAATGGGATTGATAGATGCCGCACGCGAGTCCGTCGTTTGTGACTTCTCAGTATGTGAACGTAAATAAAGTCACTCCGATGGATTTATTTCGGGAAAAAGAAAGAGAGCCTGTTTTATAATCGACTTGCTGGGCCTCACGGTCTTAACAGAATTCTGATTTTATTTACGGAATTATGTAAGACATGCGACACCTACAAATAATTTGATTGACTACTGTAATTTTTTTTTCATCTTTCTATACAGTGAGTGATGTTACACTAGCAAAACTGGTATGGATGAATATATCTATTGAATTGAATATCCTTAGGTAATATAGTTGACTTGTTAGTACTTGAGCGAACAATTATACAACACAGATCAGGCTGTGGTTACACCCATGCTATTGTATGTAACATTGGGTCCGATTTAGTGCCAACAACGATACGGCCCACGGCTCTAATTATAAAGTGTAATGATGCGCACTCGATGCATCTAGCCCCGTACGCCGGGCATTGTAGGATGTGAAAATGTATTCACATCTGGTTATTTCGAACAATATATGCAAGGAAGTGCACACGCTCATCTGCATTTTATGCGTTGCTTAGTGCTCGAAATGTGTGAAATATACGAGTATTAATACGTTCGATATTCTCGATTCATAGTTTCAAATGAAATATTATATTCGTGAAATCAGTCTTTTATAAAAGTGATTAAAGATAAACACAGTAAAGTTAGCACAAATTATATTATATGTAGCATTAAATGTTCAAAATTTTACAACGATGTACCATCAATATTACATTAAAGAAAAGCCAATGCGGTGGCTTCGTAACGAAGATATAAAGTGTTTTCCAAACTTTTCCCTTGTCTAAATTGAGCACTTATCGTGTGGGAAATAGCACAGCTGTGCGGAATGGATTGCCTATATCTCGTCCTTCCAATGACATCTCAACGTCTGCCATAATGTGACCTCCACAGGTTTTATACTTTGTATTTATTGTACATCGTAACGTTGGGTGCCCAATCTGCAAAATCGTGATTTAATTTTACTTTTTTTGATTGCTTATCATGCATCATATTAAAATGTGGGAATCCTAAGACATTTTTCATTTGTTTTTGCACAGGTAAATTTTATCACATTAGTATTATGCGCTCAACAAATTACATTTTTAAGTTTTTTGTTAACATTGCTTTTGTTGAGAATCGGTTATTATACCCAAAGTTTATAATAAAGCAACAAACTTGTATACCGATGTATGAACGCAGAAAAAATGAGGCTGAGAAGAATGATGATAATTCCTGTAATCGTTTTGACCTATCAGGTTCATACATATGTATTTATAAATTCATTAATAATTCAGTGTTCATTATCCTAACTAAGTATTACATGTAACAAAATGCATGACCAGACATCTAATGTAAAGCAAAAAATTAATCTAAATTCATTAAACTGATCCATGATCGTAGATGCTTATCAAGTTTCATTGAATCGATTCTGATGAATTTGACGCTGTCGTTGGTAGCCAGTCTGCGTCTACGATGGTCGAAATATTATATTATTATTCGTTACGTTTCATCAAGCTCGGATTGTAATTGTATATGACTGCCGGCATCGCTAGCCAGTTGATTAATTCGACAATACGTGCTCGTCATCGAGTGGCTCTGGACTGTTTATTTTTTGCATCACATGTCTCGGTTTCACGGTCACATTGACGGACTCGGCGTTATTAATGACTTAATTTAGAGCTTTGTTTTTCTTCCCTGCCATATTATCATTCAAATCAGCTCGCGTCTCTGTCTCAATTGACAAATGATACTCATACGTTTCCTTATTATTAATAATGAACCATCGTTTTAGTTGACGCTATTCGAAGTCATTAATATTCCATCGCAGATAACCAGAGTATAGCGTTAAGAGAAACCGCTTTGTATACCCGGACGTTTTATGATTTCTCGCTTGATTTCACGATAGTTCATAATGCCGTAGAGAACAATACTACACGGTCTGTGTTGACTCGTTCAGCTATCGGCTTGAATGGAATATCGACGTCAAGAGGAGCAGTTAACTCGAGCGAAGTTTTTGCAGCCCTCGTTAAAATGTGGAGTTTTCGCAATGCTTGCGCGAACTCTTGATTGGAAACTAGTTTCAGAAGCGTGACAATTGATTTACTAATAACAATCTTCGATTGTTGACGGATTCGCAAATGAATTTTTTGAGTGGAATCTGAAATATTCGTTTGTGCCAGATGTTTGATTGGTTTGGAAAAACAAGCGTGGAATTGCAAAATACGATTTCTTTGAAGTCCTTTGTTCGCTGATAGAAGCAAAATGATGGAAATTTTATAAAAATTACTTATACGTTACTTGACTATATTTGATTTTTAATGATACTATGCTATATAATATGTACTAAATATATTTTTTTTTGTTCCAGTTACTGCCACTCTACCACCACAGAGGCCTTGGATACCCTTGACGAGACCAAATAGGAGTCGTCCTACTTGTAAGTACACGTCGTTCGCTGGAGCATTCATCACTTGTGGACATCCTTCGATATGTGTGCCATTGCCTTTACTTACGTTTATAGTAACGAGTAGTGACTTTTCGTTTTTCATATATAAGCATTCATCGATCTTATAAGGCATTAACATTGAGGTCATGAGATCACCGCCATTTTAATTCATTTAATTATAAAATTATATACGGATATTTTTTCTGAATTGTTTATCTCTTCATATAGTTAAAATTCTTAGAGACCTAGTATACAATAGTATTGAAGTAAGCATAAAACTAATTTAATTATCTTTTCATACAAAGTAAAAGCAAATTCACAACCGATTCCTTTCAAGGATCGGTAAACAAAGCTCCCACTTCACCTCGCCATTGTTATTTCGCCTTACCTAACCCGCGCGTCGGCAAATATTGAACCGCCCAATGTAACGTGGTCAATTGACAAAGGAAGTGCCCTTCGTACGGTCGCCCGTGCGCAAACAATGCACAATGCAAGACATTGGCACCGGCCTTGCGCATCCGTGAACCCGGCACTGGATTTTCTCTCGTTTAATTAGTATTAATTAGTCGGTACGTATTATAACGTATAGACTACTAAAAGATCGGTCGTCATGGAAATGATTCAGGAAGGTCTTTTATGTAAGAGGTGCGGAATTTTTAAGACATGAAGATTTAATAAATAATAATAATCATATAAATATTGTACATTTCGCATATTAGTATGTTTTTGTTTCTGACAGAGCTTACAATGGTGGTTAATGTATTGTTTATATTCTAAATTAGATAAATATCGTTAGATATATTTTTTCCATACGCAAAGCTCCTGAAAGCTACTAAACAATTTTAAACGTTTTATTCCTCAACATTGCCAATATAATACTAGGGCATATTAACAAAAATCACGATACAAAGTAAGCTATAATATAATCGTTGCCACACGCCGGTACAGTATCGATGTATTTTAATATATAGAAGAGGATAAAACGCGCTACAACACAAAAGCGCCATTAAATCTAATCGATGTAACGTAAAAGCTGGCGACGTTTATCGGACGACAGTGTATTAGCATATAGTAAAATTTCTTTAAGGAATATTACTATATAAATTCATAAGGTGTAAGCATAGGGATAGGTTATTAGATACTTATAACATATTCTTATGCGTATATACAAAGGATTTACTTTTATGTGTATAAAATGCATTTCTATACGTTTTTAATTTATTACTACAAGCGTATAATTAAATCAGTTTTGTAACATAAAAGCTAAAAACATTATTTTCAAATTTGTGATATTGATTACATAAAAAACATTACATTACTAATTTTGATCCTTTATTTTTTAATTCATATTCATATTCTCAAAGTTTTGCATTTAGAATTTATATAATCATAGTGCTGTATTTGCTTTTAAGTAAATCCATAGTCAAAACGCCATACATGCAATTTGATCAACTATTTAAAATGATATTGTCACTAAAAACTCGCACGGCGCCTGCGTCACGCTCGTTGCCTTCAAATTTTTGATCATTCGCTATAATAGCATTTATCTCCAAGGTGAATCTCTAAATATTTAATATTATATTCACTAATAGTGTCACTATATAGTAGAATAATTTTTTTTGCTGTTCCGTTGTAATATAAAAGATATTCATGCTATAATAATTATTATATATCGTGAACCAACTTATCTCACAGATGTGTACGTCTTTATTTGCAAATTGAAAACGTTTATATTATCTTCTAAGCATACAAAAAATTTGCATAGAAATTTTCCATTCGTGAACTGTATTTACTTCAATGCGGATCATACAAGATATATATACATTACAAGCGGTGTACCGTGCGGCCCTTTCTAAATAGAAATAGATCTGTTTGTCAGAATCTGAATACGAGATTACAGGGTGGTAGAGTAGATGACAACGACAGAGCAGGCTATTATATTCAGATGAGACATTACACACTTTCCCGACTCGACTAGAACTCGAATAGTCGAGTTTAATGCTAGGTGTCGGTGATGACGGTGTGCTATCGAAACCTGTTCAGCGCTAGAATACATTACGATGTGTTTAACGAAAATCTTTCTTAGTAGGTACCCAGGCGACCATCATTCATTTATTCTTGATCCTTGACTATGACTTGTGTATATATAGGTACAAATCTTTTTAACAATAAAGTACGGCAACACAAATTCAACCAATGATATATTTGTGTTCCGATGATATGTAATTTTGTTTTAATATACTTTTAAAGTTTACTGTACTTATATATGTTACCTTACAATCAAATAATAGTCGATTGACATATAGTTAATATTAAACGAAAAAGCTTCTACAAATCAGGCCCGTTAATTTAAATATAGAAAAAAATGAAACTAAATTACAACGATCGTTGTAAAGTAACGTTAAAATTCCTACAAAATATATTTCCAAATGCAAAAAGCATGCAGCAATAATTTTCCAATTGATATGCATCGCGTAATTAGAGCCTTGGAGTTTTCCATACTAGATGTAGCGCATAAATAAGTTATTTTCTCCTAGAAAACATATGGCCGGTCTCATACAACTCAAGTCGTATGCTGGCCGATATAATGCCTCAAATTGCCGCTCCTATTATGCAAATTACACCAGTAGACGTATTATGACTTTACTTATTCCGATTGTTTTAACTTATCTATGTCAATTGAACAGAATTTTTGTTTCTGCTTAACTATATACTTATAGTATAGCAAAAATGTGCTTTTTTATTTAAGGTGGGACCTACAATTACCCTCTTTTATCAATAGAAAGTCCTCTTACCTCTTTGGGGAGAAGGTGGACTCGACGAATAGTTGATCCAAACGAAATCATTGCCTAAAACCGTCCTATTTTTCCGATAATTATTTCGAAATTCTGTTATTTGTAGCAGATATGAATCTTAAAAGCAAAGAACAATTATTTTTAAACTTTTTTAACCGAATTCTTTGTATATAGATTCAGTCTTTGCAAAATTACGCCTAGTAACATTAAAGTATCATATTTATTGTTTTCCTCATAATAAGTTATATATTAATAGTACATAATTACCGATAATAGTATAATACGATACGACAACATGTTTAATTTTAACCTGCAGTATGTTGTGACAAGTTAATTTATTTTGTTGCATATTTCTCGTGCGAAATTGTTAACATTTAAATAATTATTTTGTTAATTTAATTATACGCAATATGTTATATCCGCTATACGGATAATTGCGTTTTCATTGTCACTACATTATTCTTTTATTCCCTTTTTATTCAAAAACAAGTTTTTAAAACTATTCGTGTACAAATAACATAATTAATATGCACAAGATAGCTTATTTGTAGTCGACTTTACTCGGTGTACCTACCTATAATATTCAATGGCTATTAAAAGTTTTTTTTAAACATATTATATGTTTGTTTTAAAGGCCAGGTAAACATTTTAAAATAATCTTTCTTCATTCAATTACTTAACTGTATTCACATATCACTCATTTACAAAAGAAAAGTGAAATAAAACTTATACAAAAAAAAATTTGATTTTCTATGCTTAATTGTCATCCAATGTCATACGTATTATGTATGTTCATAATTGTTTTTATAACATACACGTGTCTTTGTTTTCAGTTCAATCCAACACAATAATTTTGATCAAAAGCTTCTAAGAGTTTACCTACACTTAATTGCATCGCCTTGCATCTGTTATATACGTATATAATATACATCAACATGTTTAAAGGTCGGGGAAATCAAAACGTCAATTGTAAAGAACAGTCTAAAGAGGAACGTCAGAGCCACAGCAATTCCCTTCTTATCGACTAACGTCTTGTTAGCACCTATCCTACGACCTTACTAGGCCTAAGGATTTCTTTATAATGCCAATTCAAACGGCCAACGTAGGCCGATATCAATTTTAATGAGGCGCGTTCGTTCCATAAAAAACTATTCAGAAACGGTCACGAATTATATTGATATTGCTGTAATTACCGCAACATGATGCTAATAACGGTTCGTACGCAATACGCTAAATGTATTCGCGAGTTTGTTTAAGAGGATGCAAAGGCCCATTGAAATTGCCTACTGATAATAGCATTTTTGAATCATGCTATCAAGGAACTGTTAGGGACCGGCGGTGCGCAAAACAGTTGCTGCAGAAAGGAATCGGCATGAAAGTCGGGTAGAATTACTAGTATGGCTCAACTAGGAATAAAATAAGATAACAATCACTAATAGATATTCGCGACGTTTGGAACGGATGTGCTGTTTATGTATGTATGTAAAAGGAAATCAAAGATATTCTTGCATATAAACTAAATGCAACCTAGGTAGCCTCGTACTTTGAAGGCGTGTGCATTTCTTTGTTATTTTTCTACTGCTTTTTCTTTCATTAATGATTTGCTTTCAGAAATCTCTCTTAATACTTCGGTTATATCAATTTTGACTTTATATTTAACAACGTAGTAGTCGCTTAATTCTACTGCTCTCATATTGTACGAATCGATTTCAATATAAGTTAAACATGACGTCGTAACACCAGCGTTTCTGTCAGCTAACATAACGTGTTTTCGTGCAGTGTCACCTCTGCATCGCCATTGTTTGTGGACCGCGCACGTACGATTTCATCATCGACTATTTATTTGAACTGAAGACACGCGTCCATACGTTTAACATTATTGTGACGGCGCTGGGCTTTCGATCCGTTGTTGGTATACGTTTATGAGTGTGTGCAGACGAGCGACAGAATATTTGATTATTTATATCACATATCTAAACGGTACAAAAGTACTTGTCCTTACGTAAGTATTTATCTTTATAGTCTATAGCAGTATTTTGAAAGACTATGAGGGTTACCACGTATGTTCTTACAGTCGAGTCTATACATATCGTTGATTTTGGTATTCTCTGCTATCGAGTATTATGATGGCCGAAGAACCATAAGAAGAGTAAGGCCGCTCGTCTGCTCCGCCCTGATTACCGATGCGAGGATTGTTTCGCGATTGGCATGTGCCCCGCGTGCCGCGACGCAGCGGGCATACAATGGGCGACGACGGGCACGTGCTATGCTCGTATTGATCGCGGTGTCGCCAGGTGAAGTGCGATTAGCATGGGCGTGGGCATTTGGGCTCTTATCTGCGTATATGCGATCGGTCCTTCAAAATGAAAGCATCTGAAGTAGGTTGTCTTTGATACTATATCATTTTCTTAATATCCTTTTAGACGAGGACCTTCTCAAACGTATGCCTGTTTTAAATGTTAGGCCAATATCGCTACTTAATTCACTGAATATTAGGTCGCGTGTGTATTACAATGATTTACTATTCGTTTTCGTCATAAATTACCTTGTCACCTGTAGAAATGTTAATTATACGGACTTACTTGATTTGTTACTTACAAACATCTAAATAACGCCGAGTTATGTTTTATTACGATATTATCAAATGTCCCCAGTTAATTATATTTTAATAAATCACAACGCAATCATGATAATTGCACACGAAGTCGACATTTGGACAAGAGTGCATCGAACCGAGCATTCTGCATCCAATAACGAGATGGATGTGTTCGTCAAATAGTCAATTTCGATTGGACGGATCGTGAGAGAGCACAGTCGTGGTTATTACTTCAATGGAGGTTTCAGAGACTGTACGTCCTTGAAGTAGCTTATAGATAACAGCAATTGTTTTAATTGGTTGGTTGTTGGTTTACTTTTTAAAAATAATTCCTTATAGTCCTACCTAACCATAGGATATTTTTTACAGCGTTGAAGTAAACAATGATAAAGCTTAGCATTCATTACGCATATACAGAATCGATAAAGGAAACACAATATAGCGGCTACATTGTTCACATTTTAAACTAGTAAGCCGCGAACGCCTTACGAGAATTTGAATACATTTCCATTAAACGCGGTAATGCCTAACAGGCAGGTTCAGGTTCCGTGATGACTCTATTTGCTGTTACTATAATAGGCAATTTCGCAGCCTCGCGCCTATTCGCACCCGTAGCCGTTTAGCTAATCATCCCCTCGTCAGCGGATTGTAATGTACATCGCACGAACGGCTAGAGGGCTCCTCGATCCCTCGCAGAAATACTCATTTCCTACTCATTTCTGCGTTTCGTTGTTGTTGAACGTTTCAAAGCTTGGGTTTTGGGTTTGCAAAAATGAAAGGTTATTGATTATTTTTAATTTAGACATTAAATATGTCCTATCTTAATATAGACAAACAATGGTGAGGCCTCTTGAAAGTATTTCATGTGGTTTCTTAAAATCAGGTACAAAAGTGTTCAAATACAGGTATAAAAGTAACATAAATATTATTAAAGTGTATCTATAAGGCTATGTTTAATATTTCATGTAGGTCGATGTTTTCTAGCATGAGGAATTACAGATAGTTCAACGGCAGTGATTTTTCTTAATAATGTTTTTATGACAGAGGCATATTTATTTTGAAATTGAAAATAAAAATTATTTTATAATTTCCCACTATGACACCTAGTTCATAGACAAAGTAAATTCTCAACAGTATTGACAGTCATGGAAAATTTTGTTAAATTTCCGGAAGCTATAAATATAAAGAATGCTTATAATTCAAAAGGGTTGCCATCCTTAGGTAAAAGTATACACAGAAGGTACATCTAATAATGTATGTTGCAGGCATATTCACGGTAATGTGCTACAACGTGCTGTGCGACAAGTACGCGACGCGACAGATGTACGGCTACTGCCCCAGTTGGGCGCTCGAGTGGGACTACAGGAAAAAGGGCATCCTTGACGAGATACGGCACTACTCCGCGGATATCATCAGTTTACAGGTCAGTAAGCGTTTTGTTTAAACTTAATGCAGGATTTGTATGAAAATCTCTGTACTATTTTTCACCAGTGGGTAGATATCTAAGTCTGTTGCTAGCCATCTGAAGCTATTAATCGTTTACTGTGTATTAAATAGGATACGTATCATATTCCATTTATTTTTTATCGTACTTTTCATCATTTTTGATGTAGACGACCAGATATTGATTTTACTTTTATATTGGATATAAAAGTAAGATAAGTATTCTTATAATCAAAGAATAATTTTACAGTAAATCGGAATCGTTCTATAACATGGTGGAGCAAAAAGAAATTGTTCCATTTTTTGTTAGAAAGTTGTTTGTTGATAGACATTATCCGTGAAAAGCAAAGCAATCTTCTCGTATTGGACATGGCCACCCACTAACTGTGACTCGTCATAATCGTATTGATTGTTCTGCTTATAGCTTTGAAATCATACGAACGATAACGTCCATATAAGTTCGCCGGAGTTTACTCGCGATGAATTCCTAAGGGCTCATTTACATGCCGTTACTTAGCGTGAGCCTCATCAACGGAGCACCGTCTAATTCTGTACACAAGTATTGTGCGATCAGTATTCACGAATAGTGATTTTCTTCCGCACAACATTGTAAGGTCATTGCGCCAGCAATTGTTTGCCATTATATAATACGTCAATGTCATGGCCGAGGCAGCCCCACCTTTAGGCGCGGTCCTTATTACGCAGGATATATCATGCTCGGATATTCTATGGTGTTAATGCTGTTTATTGTTAAGTTTGTTGAGTTTATGGCCGTTTGGAATTATTTACTGTACAGGAAAGGTTTAGTGCCTTCGGCTATAGAAATGTTTTATGTAACGAAACCGCACGGTGACTTGGTGAGGTAATCAATGCGGACTCGGTTTTATGCCGTTGGAAACGTTAAGGTAAACCAGATAGCGCTGGTTTCCAGCTCAGATCTTCCGGCCGCAGACTTATTACGCCCACACGGTAAGCATCTTAGTCACATAATATGTTTCACGTTATGTGAACGATATTATCGTTGTATAGGAAATCAAGAATAGAATTGTGAAGAAACTGAAATTATAACACTATGTACGTAAAAAAAAATTGGGCTGAATTTCATTCATTCACATAGAATCTAACGTGTCTTATAGTAGCAGAGATGAAAAAAGGATTATTTGTTATCTTCCAGGCTATTAGATATTCCTGATGAGTTCTATAGTAATATTTCATAGTTTTTTTTTTGTATTTAAAACGCTTAAACTAAACACATACAATACTCACTAAAACTCATTTATATTTTTTAGGTTATAATCGATTTATTATATACATAGAAATAAGAAGAGCTTATTTTCATTTACAGGAAGTGGAAACGGATCAGTTCTATCATTTCTTTCTGCCCGAGTTGAAACAGGACGGCTACGATGGTATATTCTCGCCCAAGTCTCGCGCCAAGACCATGTCGGAGTCCGAGAGGAAGTATGTGGATGGCTGCGCTATTTTCTTCAGATCTGCCAAGTATGTATTTGTATGATATAGGATAAGCTAAGTATGCTAATGTGCAAACAGGACTTACTATTAGTACAATACTTCTTTCTCAGTTCAGGAGCAGAGGTGCTAAATAAGAAATTAGATGCATTAGTGTAGTTTGGCTTGCCAAGTCAATGTCAAGTATATCCTGATTTAATTAGGCTACATATACGAACTCTTTTGAATCGTCATAACTTTTCGAAATGTGTTGAGAAAGAAAATCGAAGGCAGAAAAGTTTTTAGAAGAAAATTGAGAGTCACGAGAAATGTTTAAACTTGTTTTTAACTATATACTGAATGATAAACCAGCGACAATTGTTTATCAGGTATACCCAAGCGCGTATGACGGCATTACCTTTAAAAGGTTTTTTATTTATTAATATTAACGTTTCCAGGTTTGCACTAGTAAAGGAACACTTAATAGAGTTCAACCAGCTCGCGATGGCCAACAGCGAGGGCTCGGACAACATGCTCAACCGGGTTATGCCGAAAGACAACATCGGTCTGGCCGCGCTGCTCAAGACTAAGGAGGCGGCGTGGGAAAATGGTGAGCATTGTAATGTAGTTTATTACCAATAATTTCTTTTAATCAAGTTTTGTACGCATATAAGAGACATTTAACTTGTCGAGAAAACTTTAAACCTAAACCTAAACGTAGTTGCTTCTTTATATGGGTCTGTGTAATTTGCATAAAAACAATGATAGGAGGACTTTAAGGAAAACTCATTGAATCATATGTTGGAAAAATAAGTCACAATAATAATCAGTAAGAAATATCACAATCCATTGTTACAATATTTAGAGCTATAATTTTACATAAATATTTAGTTAGACAAAACTGCTCAGTCTGCCTTGAAGTATATTAGATTTCAAACTACAATGCGATACGATTTTTATCGACTGAAAAAGCTATCATTTATGTAAGTATGGATACACCTACATAATATATTAATCAAACTCAATTTCAGGTATACCAACGGAATCGTCAGCAGTCGCCCAACCGATCCTCGTGTGCACGGCCCACATACATTGGGACCCGGAGTTCTGCGACGTGAAGCTCATACAAACAATGATGTTGAGCAACGAACTGCGCTCCATACTCGATGACTCGGCGAGATCTCTGCGCCTCACGGGACAGAAGGATAATGTCCAGCTGTTGCTGTGTGGCGACTTCAACTCGCTGCCTGATAGCGGTATGTTCTCTAATGATATGAAAGTAGCCAAATTCACTATTTTGCTGACGCTTGTCAGACTTTAGGCCCAATAAGCTCGTTTACTACAATTTGTAAACTCAGCCTCATAACATGTTCATCTCATACATGAGTGTATGTTAGGCAACGAACTAAAGCCTATAGACTAAAGCATCGTTAATCTTCTCATAGGACATATTCCTTCAGTTTAAGATTAAGATTTTTCCAAATTGTAAACTATTGGGGCTGGAGAAGGGTTTTTTTACAACTTTTCCAACCATATCAAATGAATAATTGTTGATCAAGAAATTATTGTTGGCCAACAAATTTAAATTGTTGACCAACAAATTTAAATTGTTGACCAACAAATTTGTATTTTTCAGGCGTGGTGGAGTTCCTGTCGGCGGGGCGCGTGTCGTCGGAGCACCGCGACTTCAAGGAGCTGGGCTACGCGACGTCGCTGCGCCGCATGCCGGCCTCCGACCGCGAGTTCACGCACAACTTCAAGCTCGCCTCCGCCTACAGCGAGGACATCATGCCCTACACCAACTACACGTGAGCGACAATAATTCATTATTCATTAATTTGCATAAGAAATATGGTATAAATACGTGTTCTTCCTTACATTTGAGCATGTTCAGCCGGAGCATTGTTAAGACTATGATATACAAACACAAATAATATAATTTCTTCAAATCCAATATTTCTCGGTGAAAAAAAAATTATTAAATAATTGCGTCACAGACAAGTGACATAATTCTTAAACTTTGAACCGAATAAAAAATCCGGCTTGAAGGACCATAATTTCCTAATCTTAGAAAATAAGTTTCCTACAATTATATAATTTTATTCTTGTATTTTCTCATAAATTTGTGTCTTGCTATAATGTGTTAATGTACTTTAGTTTGTTCTGTTGTGTATAACTCTTATAAAACGTTGTTTTGAAGGAAGGAGATCACCACAAAGACTTCTTATAGTTGTAGGTGCTAGTGTTTATGTAAGTATAATAATGTAAACATTACATTGCAGGTTCGACTTCAAGGGCATCATCGACTACATATTCTACAGCAAGCAGTCGATGACGCCGCTGGGCCTGCTGGGCCCGCTGTCGCAGGAGTGGTTCCGCGAGCACAAGGTGGTCGGCTGTCCGCACCCGCACATACCCTCAGGTAATACTCCCTTAGATAGTGATTATAAATGACGCGACAGCTCGTATAATTAAAAAAAAAATTATCACTTAAAATTTTCCAGGTACACATACCCTAACAGGATAGTGAAAGCTTAACTAAATTATATAATTTAGTACATATTATGTCGATCATTTGAATTGGAAAGTTGAAAAAAAAAAATGTCTATCTTTCTCCAAAGCTAGTAGGTTAGTAGTACAAAGGGCTCGTGTGAGGGACGCCTGAAATCAGTTCATAACCGATTTTGATGAACTGTGTCGTAAGTATAGTTGAAGATGGCATAGGCAACAATTTAAATTAACCCGCTGTTATAGAAGTAATTTCTTAATGTTATTCAACAAGATCCTATGTTATTGTTACCATATCAAATTTATACTTCTTCAATCTTAAGATATGTAAGATAAATAAATAAGATAACAAAACTAAACTCTATTCTAAAACATTTCAGATCACTTCCCCCTACTAGTGGAACTCGAAATGTGCCCCACGTCGAGTGCGAACTCGAACGGGCTCATCGGGCGCAGGTAGCACGCGACTCGCCGCGCGCCGCCCGACCACCGCGACCAACACCATCAACATCAACACCAACAACAACAACAACACCAACAACAACAGCAACAACAACAACATACCCACCACCGCGAACACCCTGAGCGTAAGAGGACGTGAAAAGGTATGATTGACGCGAGAGATTATACATGACTTTATGCTTTGAATTTTTTATAAGAAGAAAATTTAGAGACTAGATTTCAGTTGAATTTGAAATAAAATATAAATATAGATTGATTTCTATAATTATATTCCAACTTAAAAAAAGTTGTACTTCTTCTTGGTCTTTTCATTTGAATAAATATTTTATTATAATTTTAAATAAACTACTTATTAGAAACGTCTTTATAATCATTTGTTTTAAACAATAATCTCTTAATTTCTGTATGTTATTCTCGTATGTTTGTCAGCTATAATATTTCAATGATATTAATTTTGCTCTTATGGAAACATTCAAAGCAGCAAAAAGATGACAAAATCTCTCAAAATAAATCAAACGAAATGTTCACTAACATACGGACTTAGAATGGTAAAGAACAAATGGATTTGTATAAGAATATGTGTGACGTACTTATGGAGTTCATTGTGAGAACGACTTTTAAATTTTTCGTTACAACCATTGTTGTCAATTGCTTAATTAAATAGCCTTATTATATACAACTTTCATCAAGAGATATGTTTTTCGAACTTCAAATCTAATTCAAATGTTTTGGTAGAAAAATAAAAAATTAATTCGAGTTTCGTTTTACCTTTCGAGAAATCGTATAAGCAAATGGTAACAGTCATCGTATGAATATCATTATATGTATCTATAGCAAAATTATATTTAAAATTATTAGTATTTGTAGTACTTAATTTTATGTATCGACACTGTCGCTAGATTTTCTTCAGAATTGTACTCCAAATTTTAATGTTTCCCAACTGCATCCAAATTTACTATCTACCAATGATTTCTTGGATATTTTAATTCAAGATATTACATCTAAATATTTTTGAAGCAGAATGAGTGCGATTGCTTCTTATTGGATTGGAATTGACATATTGAATGTTGTTTTATTTTTTTGTGATCAATACGAAGTATGAATATTTTTTTATAGCTAATCAGAGATTTTAAGTTAAAATTTTATATTGTTTGACATAAAAGGGTTTTGTTAAGGTCCAATAAAAGCAATCCCATAGAAATAATGGATTTATCTGAATGCTCAGTAAAGTACAGTGTATATAATCGAGATTAAGCTTTAAGACTATTTTCTGTGCAATTGTAGTTTTCAATTAGATACAAAGTATTTTCTCACAATAATTGTTTGATTATTATTATTATTAATATTATTGACGTCATTTACCGTTTATAGATCGTAGCGAGGTTTATTTGATAACTTTTTATACAGTTGAGGAATGATGAATGTATAACTCGGCATGGGTGTAACTGGTGATTTTTTTTCTTTTATTTTTTTTACAACTCAATTCAAAAAAGGTTTTATATCTTTCATTTTTTTAATGAAAAAGTATATCAATAACTCACATGGCGATCTGAAATGCAGCCTGTTCCACCCATGCGTAACTAAAAAAAATGAGTTTTTAAAGGTATGTATAAAGAAAGAATGTGAAAGAATATCAGACGTCCATTTACCAATTAGTGCTATAGAAATTCCTCCACTGTATATCGTTAGGTTTATCTTTGAATATTTTTGTGTATGTGTGAGTGTCACGTAGATGACGCTGTTAGTCTAGGGCCAGTGAGACGCTACTGTTTCATTCTAAAATATACCACAACATTTACTTCTTTGGAATTTTCTACCCATATCTTGTACATGTGGCACAAATTTTGAAGAGATTACTAACTTCTAGTCTCACTGGTCGGTGCGTATGTCACGAGTGGCTCGGCCGGACGGCCAAGCGTGTGTCGGCGTCGGTAGTTTAGTCGATGGTACTTTAGATTTTGGTGGTGTACGGTGTTATGTGGAACGGTGTTGGCATTTAGAACAAAGTCGGCGGAACTTAGGTTAATGTCGCATTGTGTGTACCAACAAACTTCTCAGCGAGACTTAAAGACCTTTAATATTGTACTTTTATCTCCCCCGCCCCCTCTCCCCCCTCTTTCCTAGTATTTTTATAATCTCTTGTAAGTGGACTTTTGTATTGTCTTGATGTTTTTCCTCTACGAGCGGTCGCCGCTCGCCGCGAGACGCCTCCCCGCCTAGCTATAAGTAGGTTTAATTCGAAAGTGACGATCGGAATCCCATGATTATTTTTACGAATTATTTTTCCCTAGCTTTAAGTTGTAGTTTCGCACGGTTCAGTATTCGTAACGCTCGCCGACTGCTCCTACTATCCAAATTGTATTTCTACACAAGCATTTTTAGTTTAGTGGAATTTTAAAATTTTCTCTCGGGAGGTGTGTCACGGCGACCGGTCTCGATTAGATTAGCGGGTAGCATACTGGCGTAGTACAAATGTATGCGTGAAAGGTGTACGGTCATGTTGTATGACTGCCTCGCGTCTTAGAGCCGCTTCTCAACACCGGCTGACATGTGCGACGGTCGACGTAGTGATACCGTATCAGTGTGAAAGATTAGTGTGACCATTTAATTTTTAACATTAAAATGTTCATACTATTGTTGATGCGTGCGGTCGTATGCTCCTCTGGCTGTATGGTTGTGATCTTATCGGGCTCCTCCCAGGCTTTCGGTTCGTCAGAGAGCATTGTGAACTAGTCATCGACAGAGGTTGATTTTGCTCAGGGAATGTGGATCTTATGTTTGGACACACTCGTTACTGCCCCTTCGTCAGTATGTCTCTTGTTTAGATGTAGACTTTTTTAGGTGTTCATCGCTTAGTGCATCGCGCACCGAGCCCGGGACGCATATGGCATGGGCATATGGCAATCTCTTGCGAGTCGTTGTAGAGCGTTAGTTGTCTCATCGGAATAATTAGTGATATTTACTAAAACTTTTTGTATTACAAACAAATTTTGGACCACTGCATAGTTTTATCTACGCTTATTTTTGTCCTCTCCATCGGAATTATATATAATTTTTAAATATTTTTTATTCAATATATATTATTATTATTATTATGATTATGTATATCAAACGATAGGTGCTGTTGTATTTAATTTTAATGTTACTAACGCGATTGTGATAGGGATACGTCTCTCTCGAATGAAATGTTTACAAAATGAGCCAAATCATGTAAAAGGGTATATTTGAATTATTACTTTTAGGATAATCGTATCGAAATGAAGTTTTGTATCATAAAAAATTTTACTACTGACGCTGTATAATTTTTCAAAGTACAGATAGATTATAAAATCATATCATGATAATCTTGTTCTTTGACTTTTGTAAATTATTGTAGATTTTTAAGAATTGTGATGTCCGTTTCGGAAACGATCGTACGCGAAGTGAATTGTGAAGCACAAAGCTAGGTCGGGACCTCACCGGCGCGTGCGCACCGCGGTACTGACCACAGATTATATGCTTTTGTTCGAAACGTGAGTTCATAGTATCATCATATTTCAATGGATAAGTATTTTTGCATTTATCGTGTGTCAGAATGTAATCGCATCTGTCGCTGACTAGGAACAAAGGCCTTATAATGCTGATTTTTCTTCTCACTGTACCTGCTAATGAGATTTGGCTTAGACTATTGTTTGAATTATTAATAACGACATTTGCAAAATGAACGTATATTATGATTACTTTATTTACTGTCACGATTGCGGTCCAATTGAGGCTATATAGGGGTCACTTTATTTCTTAATCGGATATTCGTTTTACACACGCGCTTATGAATGTACCGTCGGGAACGCGACGTGACAAACGCCGCGTTTCTAACGTCGCGTTATATCGCCGCTGAATGTTTGCCGAAATCTTTTATACGGAGTAACAATAATGAAAAGTACACGTCGCCCAGCCAAGCGCCAGCTTGTATATATTGTAGAGGCAGTATTGTAACGAACCAATAGACGCGCGACCGTCGCGATGCATAACGAGAGCTTTATATAACAAGTTTATCTTATTTGTAGTAAGACATGTGATCTCTTTATTTTTAATAGAATTTTGATGGACAATTTTACTTAATAGATCTAGCGGTGTGTAGTATTCGACGTAGGGATGCAATCGCACATTTATTTGTACTTCCACTGTGTATAATTTCTCACAAAACTGATGCCCTCCAAAAGAAATTTTTGACACACTTGCATCGTTGAAACTGACCGAGCCGTTATCCCATTCCATTTGGAACGACACGTTTTGTACATATTTGTATTATGACGTTTTATTTGTGTAAATATGCGTTTTTCAAATTATTTTGTGACCATTGACGATTTCCGTTTAGTTTAAAATTTTAACCGAGTTTCAACGATGCAACATCTATTCGATACCGCAAAGGAGCCTTTAAAAGTCTGTATATTTATTTTGTAAATATGTAATGTTTTCGATAACAATTAATGCTAAACAACGAGCGAGCCGTTGCATATGTCAGCCGTTTGGACTTCTGCGCACACTAGCAGTTACGTAAACGACTTGAGGGAAGTGCATGATGGCAACACCGCATCTCTCTATATATATTTTTTATAACTTGCAATATTTCTCTATCAGTCTTACTATATTATTTTTACAATTATGTTAATGTTTACTAGTTTTTCTAATGTAATAATTTCAAGCAGTAATGTTTCGCGATTGGTTTTAAATGACGTTCTTAAAAGTTTGTATAATCTGTGTGGGCGAATGTCGGTTGCCATCATGACATTAGCGATGCTTTGGCGGGAAACACGTTTGACAGCAAGGTGCAGGAACACGAGTGGCACGGCGCAGAGCGGACGTCTTGACAAGTCGCCCGCGCTCGGCGCCTCGCACTAGCCTCGAATATTAAGGTGTACCAGACATTCCACAGGCCCTATCGAATTAGCTCAATACAAAAGACTGTATGAGACTTTAACAAAGAGAAATAATATCATAATAATGAGAAAAAATATAATATTTTCTGAAGCACCTTAACGACTTTACAAAACGTGTTTTATGGTGATTTAATGATAAGATCGCAATGTTTAACTCACTAGTATGTAAGGACAAATGCTTTACGTCACTGTGATAGACAATACAAATATACCTGAGAGAACACCATAGGCATTTATGTGAAATTTATCAAATTGTCTTATGAAAAAATGGAATGTAACGTACCTTACTCTCAGTTGTGATGCTGTCGGTACTCTATTTTGTACTTCTTGTCTACCCTCATATTAAAACTATTTCCTAACGATTTTAAAATTAATACTTTGTTATATTCTAATAATTTGAAGTCTCTACGGGCCGTGCGGTTCACGGTGGCGAAGCAATATAGGGTACCGTCAGCAAATATAAAAGTACAAATCGTATGTGCAGAAGTTTCGCGGCTCAAGTGGTCGAGTGGGCGAGTGGTGTCGGGCGCGAGGGTGTGCGTGTGTGCGTGCGTCGGTGTGGGTGTGCGTGTGCGCCTGTGTGCGTGCGTGACTGCTGCGTGTGTGTGTGTGCGGCCCGCGTCTCGCTGCTCCGTTTGTTGACACATTATGTATATTTGAATGAATCAAATTATAAGAGAATATGAATTTTATATGGTGTTTTATTTTCCTTATCATTCATACTTTGATTTTCTTCCTTTTAAAGAAAAATATTACCTAATCAATTTCTACATTAACACACATTAAATTCAACAAGATTACTTTTTCGGTCAAAAACTACTATTTCCGCCCTTTTTCAATGGTTGTGAAACTTCCTTATGAATGCAATATTCATTTAGATTATTTAATTTGATACAGTTAACAAACTTAAAACAATTTAAAACTCTGAATGAAACAGTTTGCATTACTAAATCTAAATTTTATTTACATAACAATCACTAACTTATATGTACTTGAAGACCACATCCTTAAAACTGTCTACGGTCTGCAACTCCAATGTCACAGGACACTGAAGCCAATTGGCCATGAGTTCCTCTGAGTACCCCAAGAGGAAATACATTTTAGTCGGAGACACAGCCCTTCTTATTATAGCTGCCACTCTAATGTGATTAAATTGCCTTTTTATGATTATCTGAAAATAAACAGTTCAAATATAAATCTTAATATATATTAATTACGACATATGTGTCACTTTGTTTGTCTGCGATTGAGTCTTAACCAATTTAACTAATTTTAAATTAAATTTGCACCTGTGTGCACAGTTTGATCCAACTTAAAGGATAGGATAGCTTATCATAAAATATGCGAGCAAAGCCAGGGCGGGTCGCTAGTAGTGTATTAAAATATAGATTTTTATTCATAAAACAGAGACTAGTTATCTTTTTATATATTAGCCAGTAGCTATAGGTTTTAAGTGCTGGCCCATATAGATAGGTACAGTTATATCATTATTACATAGTATAAAACTATTTCTTTCTTGGCTGAGAGAACGGCAGAAGTAAATAGTGTAGAATTCTAGTATTCTTAGAATAATTAGCATATTCATAAGTTAGTTAAACAACAAATAATAAAAACAGATACTCACTTCACTACAAACAAGGCCATGCCAGGTACCATTCATAAACCGTCTTATAAATTCATCTTCCAATGCTGTTTCAGACCGACGTAGACCATCCTTCAAGCTTGCTGGAAAAGTTATTATTTCAATTATTTATTAAACAAATAATCATTATTGTTTATTCATAGTCATGTTTATATAAATATATTTTATTCAGGATTTTAAGTGAATTTAATCTTACATAGTAGTTATAATTGAATTTGTTATAAACTCTTACACTGATATTGTATAGCTAGATTATACTGAAAAGTTTTATATAATAGTAAGTTAATCTTACAAGTGTTCCAGGAATTCCATGTCTTTCTGTGAGCAATGTAATGTGGTGGGTTTGCCATTTCATATGTGAGAGGTTTGTCTCTTTTCTTGGTGATTCTGTACTTTCCAGACACTACTCGACATAATGCAGCGGATGTGTGAATTTGTGACGCTAAAACTGTGGGTGTAGGAACGCAGGACGTAGCTATCTATAAATTAAATATTACTGATATAATAACATACAAATTTAAGTCCTAAAGAAAACGTAACTAATACATCATTGTAAGATTATATTACTAGTTTCTTAAGTAAAAAATGCCATAAGATGCTTACTTGAGCTAATTTTATAATAGATGAATTCATGACGAAAACAAATTATACTGAAATATTATTTACAACTTTTTAAATATTACATCCATTAACTACAACATAACCTCATACGCTAATTACAAGATTCAAGATTGACATTTGACAATTGTCAATGACTTTGACTTTGACCCAACAGATTCTACAGTATCTTTTAATGTAACTTGACAATGTATAATGCCATATGCGTGAAAAATAATGTACTAAAATTTAGTAAAATAAATAAATTTATTAAATTTACATTTAATGAGCCGTTGAATTTTATTGTAATGTATTTAAATTTCATTATAAGGAGAATCAAAATTTTTGTTATTAAAACTACTGGTATTTGTTTATGTACTTCTTTATCAAAAATCTCATTACACTTAGCACTCTAAAACGATTATTAATTTCAATAAATTTTCTCGTAAAATGAATTTTATTAAGAACACTAAAATTATATAGTACTTTACTTCAAGGTCTATCAATATCTCCACAATGAATTCTTGGGTTATATTAATATTCATAACATTTTCACTTATTTTTAAATGTAATACTGGTAAGCATAACTTAACAGAAGCCAAAAATATAGTTTTAAAAATATAACTAGTACTTTTAATTGGATTAAAACTTCCATTGTAAATCTTTAGGACTAGAAGTACAGGAAAATGAATCGACTAACAACAACGCATTACGAAAACGTGTAACAGATGAGGTTCTAAAGAAAATAAAAAAAATATCTTCTGAAGCGGTAAGTAATATTTCAAGTAATGAGAGGGGAAATATTATGCGTTCAATTGAAAATAAACTGAAAATAGCTGCCGAACCTCTTGGAAAAAGAGGAGAGAAATATATCCGGCTAATTATGCGAGGCTTACGCACTGATAGCTCTAGTAAAAATTTGAGATCAAACCCAGAAGACAAATTGGAAGAAATCCAATCTAATGACGGTAAGTACCTAATATAGTATGTAGTATAAAAACAAGTAAATATTTGCAACTTAAATCACTTTTATAATTATGTTTTAAGGGCAAAACAACAGTATTTCGGATAGTCCACGCGATACAATGATTAATTTTATGATGGAAAAAATTAATAAGTTTACACTTGAATTAAATAATGCAACTAGTAATGATGAACAGGAAAAAATATTAAAAACGATGGGAGAAAAGTTGAAAAAAGCTTCCAAATCATTCGGAAAGAAGGCAAACAAATATTTTAATATAGTAATGAATAGTATTCGAAAAAATATAAAAAAAATTAAACCTAAAGATGCTAAATCATTTTCAAACGATGTTAGGAGATATGGTAAGTGTATTGTTAGTTTATTGTGTGCTTAAACCAACGACACATTACTTTAATAAATATTATTTATTGAATTAGGTGAAGCTCAAAAAGACGATGAATCTAAAAACTCGCGAAACGTAATGATTGATAAAATATTGAAAAAAATTAACAAAATAGCTGAAACGGAAATTGACGATGACCAAATGCCAAAAAATAGGGCGATTGAGAAACAATTGCGAGCAGCAGCGCAACCACTAGGAAATAAAGGATTAAAGTATCTTAATCTCATCTTAAAAGAGTTGCGAACCAATGATAAAAATATAAGATCAACCCTTGATGATACATCTGAGGAAATAAATCAAGTAGTTAAGGATGCTTTAAAATTTCATACCATTTTAAAAGAAAATAAAGGGAACAGTGAGATAAGAAAACAAGCCGTTGAGAACGTGGCAATGGCTATTAGTGATATAATAAATAAGAACATTTCGTATCAACATCACAATTACGTGATTGAAAAAGTTAAGAATGTAACATTCGAACATATGATCGTTGACGATCTTTTTAAAGACAAAAAAGAAGTAAAATTGCTTAGTGATTTTATTGCTAGTGCTATAAATGAAGCAAACATGAAATTTGTTCTTACAACAACTACACCTCAAATATCGATCGGTAGTATTATTAAAAATAATCAGCAATTAAAAATGAATAGACAAAGTGATCCATTATGCAAGAACACAATTAAAGTTACATGTACAGATATTAAAAAAATGAATATTTTAAAATGTGCTTATGTGGAAGAACATGTTTCATTTTTTGAGCTATGTGATGGAAAATATGATTGTGCAGACAGATCTGACGAAAAAAATTGCGCTCAACAAGGTAAACAAAATAAATTTACTAGAAATATATTTCATAATACTTTATATTAAATGTTTAATATTCCCTTATAGCTGTCGAAAAGATTCGATATGCGCAAAGAGTTTTATCTGACTTAGATAAATCTTTAGACAGTAATTGCTTAGTCAACGATATAAATGAAAAGGTATTGTCGAAGCAGAACCTTATATTGCGAGATGTACTTAAAGCACAATTAAATTTCATTGAAAAATATAAGGATGAAAATGTAGTTATTACGAATAAGGGCACACCTGACGAGACTGTAACTCCTCCTGTGAGAGAAATAACTGAGGTTATTGGTACACTCACTATTGCTCTAGATAAAGCTTTGTGTACCCGTCCTGATTTAGAGGATGATCCCAATTTGAGGCGTTTCAACGAGATATTCGAAGAGAATATAGAAGTTACTCAGGCACCAAGTACTGCAGTATGGTCTCCTAAGGCCTGCCAGTGTACTTATGAGCACTGCATAAACTGTACTAAAGATTGCAAACGGATCTGCTGGCAAAAAAGTAGTCTTTCAAACTGGAACTGCGATTCCGTAAATGACACCTCCATGGTCCCTTTAAATGTACTTTGCGATGGTAAATATGATTGCTTCGATCAATCCGACGAAAGAGATTGCTTTACAGGTAAGTGATAAAAATATATCCTTATATATACCTATATATAGAGTCCTTACTCTTATTTTATTAATTTTTATTTAACATATTTTTAGATAATATTCATGGAAAATTTGAATCACACAAAATATTTAGTGAAATAATAGAATCGTTAAAACTGAAAGCTGCTAAAGATTTCAAAGGAGTAAGAAATATACTATGGGCTTTAATAAATACTGTAACAGATCTGGAGAAATTGAGTTTACAACCGAATCCGCATCCTAATACTATTAAAAATAACAGAGATAAAATTTATCAATTATTAGGAGAGCTATATACAGAGATAGTAAAACATTTTTTCCCTGCATATCGTATGGAGGAGTCTGAAGAAGCTTATATGTTTTTGCTTTCTATAAACCAGCAGTTAGGAGCAATTCTCAAACGCATCGGTACTGGTAACAAGAAGATAATATCAGACAATTGTTTCTGTATAAAGGGGAAATGTGCTGCCACTTACTGTACGAGGCGATGTGAAAAAGCATGTCTTGTTAAGCCTAAATTGACTCAATACTTCTGTGATAATAATAATAAAACTATTGGTTTCGAAAATATTTGTGATGGAAAACCAGACTGTCCACTGGAGGATGACGAAAAGGACTGCAGTAAAGGTATAGTAGCCAAAATTTAAATAACTAGGTATTAGGTATTTTAGCCGTAATGACTAAAAATTCATTTACAGATGTTTGCCGTACGCATCATATCACGGTATTGCGACTCAAGGTACAAGATTTTGGCATTAAGCAGAAAGGTACTGCTATGGGCGAAGTGATTTCTACCTGGAAAACTAAGGTATGTAATTAGTAGGCATTTATGTGAAAGGCTTTTGTAGATACTGATCTTTAATTTAAATTCATTCATGTTCAGGTGTTGGCCAACTTAAAGGTTGCTGAAAAAGCTGGTAGACCCACGAGAAAAGTATTGATAGAGCTTATCAAGGATATTCTCAAAGATTTAGTATTAACATATGGAGCAGTCGAAGATTACCGACGAAGGGACAATAATTACGCTTTGGAACACTTTACTAACATTGCTAAGAACGTAATTGATACTTTGAGATCATGTGGAAAATAAACTGTTGAACTTGTATTGTTTCATTTAATTTGATTTCTTAGAATATATTCTTTGTCTGGCTTAGACATCCTCATAGGTTGTACCCAAACAACCTATGAGGATACAATTTAGAAACGGTATTTTTTTTTGAAAAAGTGTGTTGTTTTAATTCATAGTTTGCTCATTAAAAGGTCCTTGGTTAACTTCGCAAATTGTTTCAAAATTTTAAATATTGTTATTATTAGCTTTTAAATTGTTGTGTCCGTGTCATGATTACAGTTTAAATATTTTTATAAACAAACCAATGTTAATAATACATGTATAAACACAAACATATTATTTAAGTTAGTCAATGTATATTTTGGTATAAAAATGAGTCGGCATTAAAACAAGATCATTTTTCGTTTTAAATCTTGATCATAAATTAACATGTAAGTAATAAGTTAAATACAATTTTGACATGAAGCTTTTGAGTAAACTAATAGGTTAAGTATTTATAAATAATCATATATTGAGTATTATATTTCTAGGAATTGGATCATTCATTTTGGTTTCATCTCAATCTGGGTTTATCCAGCACATAACGAACACGACGAAGTATCACTGACGTGGACCCAAGATCGACGATACGACTATATCGTAGGCATATCCGTTCTTGGCAACGTTAAATGTCCAGGCATAATAGTCACAATGCATACCATCCTCTCCTCTGCAAACCCTTTAGAGGGCTATTGGCCAAAACACAGTTTAATAAAAATACATACCGTACACGAACGATACAACGAATCTTTAACCCGAAATGTTGCTGAAATATTCGTTAATCAAGCAAACAGAGATGAGGTCTGGGTTGGGTACGATCGAAACCATTCGTCGATCCATGACATTGTACTCTTAAGAATGGAAGAGCCTATTAGATTAACTAAAAAAAGAGGACCCCAGTATGCTGTATTACCTTTTGTTGACTCAATATATAATGCCTCTACGCCGGAAACTGGGTGGATTGTAGCTGGTTTTGGATATACCGATGATGAACATGTTAAAAATAATACAATACTTGAAGTCACTAGTCTCTCCGGATCAACGGTCGACTGTGACGAGTGGATACCTCGAGAATGGGGACTCTTTATTTGTATAAGTGACGATGAAGGTTTATATGCTGTACCATCCGGTGGACCTCTCTTTCATGAAGATAACCATACCATTGTGTTAGGAATTGGATGTTTCCACTTGAAAAAGGGTAATGAGGGCATTTTGGTTTTTACTCGTCTAAAATCATACCGTTTTGGATTAGAGGGATATTTTGCTAATGATATAGAGACAACCTCTACAACATCGACAACAACTACAACTACATCCACACAAACGTCTAACCAAGATGAGTACTAGTTAAACTTTGTGAGCACATCATACACTCAATGGTTGCACAGTACACAAAATGCTTGCACAGATCCATTCAAAAACACGAGAAGACGTCAGGTTAAATTAAAATTATGTAACTAAATAAACAATTTACTACATAATTGTTTCATTCGTTTCGAAATTACAAAGTAACAAAACATGACCAACACATATATTACGAATTAGGATGTTTATTCCTTATTCGGATATGAAACTTAAGCCTGTAAGCATTCCATGCATAGCATAGAAGTTTAATAACGTCTGTTTTAAACACTATGTACTGTAACACCGTCGCAAACAACCCTTATCATTAAAATAGATTTATGGAACAGCCTACTTTTGCTATAATGTAAGTAAAAATTAATTTAAATTAATGTTTTTGATCAACTTGATATTTACTAGATGTTTATTTTTTTAAGGAATTACTTCTATATTCTGTTCATATTATGGCTATATTATCACACCACGTACACGCAATTATTTTTGTGGTTTGAACGTAATAAAGAGTTTGATTACATCGTTGGCATATCAGCGAATGGGATACCTCTCTGTCCTGGTGTTATTATAACCACACGAACAATCATCACTGCTGCGAATCCTCTAGAGCCATATTATCAAAATAAAAGTGCAGTGAAAGTCTTCACGGTACTCGAAAGATACAACCAGTCGGTTTCTCAAAATATAGAATCGATAGTCGGTAATCAAGCTTCCAGAAATAATGTTTGGGTTCAAGTTGGTTTCGATCGAACCCATACAACCGTTCATGACGTGTTGCTGATAACATTACAAACTGCAATCGAAAAATCTTCTGGACGAGGACCGACGTTTGCCGCGTTGCCATTCGTAGATTCAATATTTAACGCCCCGTTACCTAACAGCGGCTGGAAGGTAGCTGGTTTTGGATACTTAGACAAACGACACATCAAAAATAATACCGAGCTTGAAGTAACAGACCTCCCGGGCTCCTTAGTTGACTGCGATGAGTGGTTGCCTCGAGAGTGGGGCCTCTTTATATGTATAACAGATGACGAAAATTTAAAGCATATTCCTTGCGGTGGTCCTCTTATAAATGGATATCAACGTGGTAAAGTTTTTGGACTAGCTAGCTTTACTTTAAAAAAAGGGAACGATTCTATTCTTGTTTTCACTGATATGAAGGCCTATCGATTTGGCTTAAAAGGATATATAGCAAATGCTACACAAAAATCTGAAACGAACAAAACAAAAAGTAAAAAAAAGGGGAAAAGAAACTTTTATAGGATTTTACCAATGCATGAAAATAGGGGTTGAAGAAAGTAATTTAACTTTAAATTATACTAATACTTACTGCATAATAATAGTACAAATTGTATATTGACAAAGTAAATAATATGAATTATTATAAAATTACCAATTTTATTTAAATACCTTCATATGTTTCAAACATAGTGTGTTATGAGTACCTATCACACAAATGTAACCTTATTGAGGTTTTTCGGCCACAAAAGACTGTTAATATAAATTACAAGACTCTTATTTTTTAAAACTCGAAAGAGATAATTTTCATTTGTCATAAATTCATATATCTATCTAGTCGCATTTCATACACTATTAAAAAGACCATTTAACGACGAATGATATAATTTTTTTTAAGTAATGATAATTAAGTTACAATCAATATTCCAGACAATTTCGCAAATGAAAATAATAATAAACCGAGCCACTTACCTACACCCTTTAAAATTTCACGCAATCCACGTAAAATTTTAAAGCAGTGACTAATATCTTAATCATACGATGTTCCTTTAATATTATTCGTTTCCAAAAATTTTTGGTAAGTCAATTATCAGCTCAACATTTTATTTTATCTATATAATGACTAATGTGGCGTACTTAAACGTAACAAGAGTTGAATTGTTATCAGTTGGTGAACAAACGCACACCATGGCAGGTGAGTCTGATAGATTATATTGATAACGTATCACACTAGAACTTACCATACACTTAAAGCAATGGCCTGATTTTCACTTCCAAGCATAATGGATAAAATCTTCTTCCATAAATATTTAAAAGAAAAATAGCCTACAATAGAAATAGATATAAAATTCCCCTCCTATATAAGATTGATAAAAACCAATTTAGACTTAATTAAAGAGCGATGGCCCGTTTATCTTAGGTTTAAAATCGAAATTTTAGTTGTGCAATATATGTTTTGCTACGATTATAAACAATGTGCATCATGAACTGCCTGCGTGAATTTTGCCCTCCGCTGCAGCTAAGCCTAACGTAAATACTTCAGACATTAATACGTGCACACTTCATGGATTGTGTAAATCACAATTTGCAAGGCAATTGTGTTCATAAACAGTACGTTGCATTACGTTCCCTATTTTAAATACTAATTGTATGTCTTTTCTTGAACGTTCTACGAGGACAAAATGATCATGCACTGTTTCTTTTGTTTACCTAAAACGTGTCGTTCATAAGTAGAGTTTAGGCGAGTCAATTACGTTTTTTCTACTGATGACGCGTTCGAAAATAATTAATAAGCGTTCAATTTATTAATGGAATAGAATTCTTTAAGTGTTTAATTTAAGGTACATAATTTATTGCCCCTTGGTAATTTTTCTTAGAAAAATATTTTTGTCCCCATATATGTCGTAATTTAAAGTCTTAATATTTTATCTACTTGATCAGGATTTATGTATGCATTATCGATTTCATGTTAAAAATAAAAATCAATTATATAGATAAGGTTTATCAAGGAGCGGTCACTTTTCTTATCTTTTATCGTGTAAATTCTCTGAATATATCTTTTTGGTCACACAAATAGTAACATTAATTTTATATAGACAGGTTTTACGGTGGTTACGGTCCCCCGCCCCCGCACGGCTATCCCCCGGGACCGCCTGGTCCGGGTCATCCCTACCCTCCTTATCACCAAGGCCCTAATGTTGTGTACTACCCCGTCCACCCCGCGTATTTCTACCCCCCTCCTCCCGGTCATCCCCCGCACGCGCCCGAGGCCCCAGGAATCGAAGTTGCCGTCGTAGACGATGGCCCTACGATGCCTGGAGAGACCGTTGAGTTACCCTACCGTAAGTTGGACCAAATATGACGGTGGCTATAAACCAATGAGATCGGTGTATTTGTACGGTCAGCAAATAATGCGATTTCATTGGTCGAATAGCTGCTTCGTGATAACATAAAGGATATGGTTTAGCATTGGCAAATCATCTACTCACTAAATAACTAAAATACAAAAATCAAGATCATACTTATATAAAAATTCTAGCATCTCATTATTTCTCTTTTTCTGTATTTTAATTTGGCCATTAGCGTATTTTTTCATATCTTATACCTTATTTTATTTAAGTTAAGGCACCAAATATGGTCAATGTAGCATACTGATGTTATGTTTAGAGTTTATTTTAAATGACATAGTCCTACACTAGAAGGATATTTTAGTCAGCTTAACGATGAACAGATAAGGTATTATTATATTTCTTACTAAGCCATATAATATTCTCATTTCAAAGTTTTGTATTTGTCAGCCAATGTTGGGCCAATCCTCTCTATGGTTCTCGTCATTCCTCATTAATTCCTTCCACCCTTATCAATTACTTAAAAAATCCTTTCCAGTTGTGAATCAGAAATGAAATCTTATTTGAAACAGATGATGTCACCATATAGAGTTTTGGCCATTGCTTTCTGTGTTGTTCAATAATTCGACGAATTTTCGATGATAATGCGATAATATTATCAGTGCGAAAATTGATAAATTTCGATAACATTCTGCTTAGCCTGAACTGAATTGATTTCTGGTTTTATTATTGTATTGTAAAACTATGATTAAATTGTTTTTTTTTGCCTCTTAAGCTCCTTGCGCATAACTTAATTGCAACGTTTTTATTATTTGCCATCACACAATAGAATAACAAACATAATATCCAACTTAGGACTCCTTTAAACAGTACATAAGTATTTTTACGTCAATTTCTAGGACATTTTTTATGAGTTACTCAATAATTTCAAACTCTTGTAGGAACTTACCGTTGGGTCCCAGCATGCTTAAGTCAAAGGAGTATCCCCATGGGTGCTCTTAGAGTCGGTACTGACGCCGACGGAGAACCCGTCTATGCTGGAAGAGCCCACCACGAAGGAGACCTATTGCCAGCTAAAGTAATACCTTCCAAAAATGCTGTATATGTCTGCTACGGCGGAGAGGAAGTGCTGGTGGACCAGTTTGAGGTATTTATTATACTAGACGTTTTAAGTCACGTATGGCTTAAGTTGTGTTAAATTTAAAAGAAACAAGCGGGAACTGTTGCAATATATTTACAACATCTATAAAATTTAATTAACGTATACCGTAAAGATCGAGAATTTCATGAAAAAAACGGTAGAATGAGCCCGCTCTACTCAATCCAATTACTTTTATTATTGCACTAGTTATTGCTACTAAGGCAACCGCGTGGTTACATAAAAATGATTAGGTGCTAACGAACATTTTTCATGATCTAACGGGGTTAAAAAAGAATACAGAACACTTTAAATATTTATCATGGACTAATTTGCTTGGACTTATGCTGAAATGTTGTATGTTCCAGGTGCTAGTACCAGCGATGTTCTCGTGGCAGTTCGCGTGCGGCGG
>JADANM010005714.1:7904855-7922099 GCA_026213755.1 Eurema hecabe
TTAAGTTTTATTAATTAAACGATTATATAAAATATATTTGTCTTTCATTAAACCTATGACATAGTGAATATAGGAATACTAAAAGTAATTATATCGTTTATAGAAATTATATCTATCAATATAATATAATATTTGGTATTAATAGAATCTTATTCTATGGTTTAATTATTCTATAAATGCTATGTTGATTAAATTCTTTATTTTTAAACGCAACTAACTTACTCATACCTACATATGAGAAATAATCTCTAACTAGGTATATATGTCATCTTAAAACGAAAAAGATACACAAATCTTATCCATATCGCTACATGAGATATCAAAAATTGAGTGTAATATTTATTCAAAGTCATCGTTATCTTTAAGTAGGTATAATACTAATAAGATCTCAATATTAAGTTTTCTATTAAAAGATCTAGGGTAAGTTTGTTTAACACCTGTTTTGACTTTTATTATATATTTTTTTATAAAAGAGAAAAACCGTTTTTTTTTAATTATTATTACAATTTGGTCCAAATACAAAAAAATGGTTAGAGTACCTTAACCACAGTTCATAACAAATTAACACTAACAATTTAGCAATAAGTTTTTGCTGAAATTTCAGTAGTAACTTTAAAAAAAGGACTCTCTAAGGCGTATAAATATTATATTATGTCAATTTGTGTGTATTTCTATTTCCTTTATTAGCTTTTTTTGGATTACACGTTGTCTGAACGAGATTCCTTTTGCACAGTTACTTACCACTTTGCTAATTGTTTCGTTTCTTTGTTGGTGTACATTCAATATTATAATATTTGTTAATAATTATTGTATTAAGATAGTTCTAACTAAAGCACGCCAGCCCAATCTCAATTCTGAACATCTGGTTCTGTCGACCCACGTCTCGAACTGCGACGTCCAGTAAAGGAAGTCGGTTAGGTTTGTCCGTCTCGTACTCCACTATTGTCCTAGCCCAGTCTTCGTTTTTATGCTAAAATATACAATAATATGTTGGTAAATTATATACATCATCGTTATATGGTATCGTTAATAGTATAAAACAAAATCGCGTTCTTCTGTCTGTTCCTATGTATACGTATCTTTAAAACTACGCAACAGAATTTTATGTGTTTTTTATACGATACAGTGATTCAAAGGGGAAGGTTTATGTGTATAATACACGCATAATTGCGGTTACAAACCGTGGAGCGAGACTAGTATGTAATACATACGAAAATAAACAAAATGATTAAAGTATATGTGTAAATAAATAGATAATTTTTATTGTAGTTATAAGTTCAATATAAGAAAGTCTAAACTTTCCCCTAAACAAACTAATCGATTAAAATTAACACTTATTTTGTATTGTATGTGAAAGTCAAAGAATAATGATCATTTGTACCCCATTCCGTTTTTTGTAAAAGAAATAATGGACTATTCAAAGGAAGGGTTTTTTTCATGTTTGGTTGCCTGGTAGAAATCACTTTCAAGTGTCAAGGCCGCAGTTGCAAAATTTCCAATAGTTTTAGATTGTTTAATATTGTAATATGTATATTGTAACAAAGAATAAATAAATAAGCGCTATAGAAAATCAAAAACTCACCTGACATTCATCCAACAAGGCCTTATACCGTAACCGATTATTGGCTTTGGGCAATATTTCAGCGTCGTTAAAAGCCAATAACTTCAGACCATGTTTGTAATTCTTCGAAGCTGGGTTGTAGTAACCGACTGTGTTCTTGCAGTGAAGGGTTACGTTTTGCACCGCGTGTATGGAGAGAAGATTCAGATAGGTTATTTGACTATGATCGGCTTTATATGAAATCTGTGGAAACAATACTTAAGTCAGTTTAACTCTTTCGTTATTTACTCAAACAGACTGATCGACAAGGCCTCTTTCGTTGTATTGGAAAAGTTTGAAGGGTTAATAAGACGGTATAAGATTTAGTCATACTGTGCATGCTGTATCATACATACTGTATAATTTTAAGAAATGTTAATCTGAATAATATAACGTCAAAAACATATAAATTGACAAATTAGATTCTGCAATGCCATAATCTATACATATAATAAAAACGTAACGAGTCGCTGTCTGTATATGAAAGATATATGAGAAAAAATATCATAGGAAACCTTTATTAACGCAATAGAACCCAAAACAATGATTTTTGGAATTTTTGTCTGTTTGTCTGTTTGTTTGTGCACGCTAATCTCACGCTAATATCCTATCTAGATGGGGTTTTCAATGATATATTATGGCAAGCTTCACTTAACATTTAGTGTTTAATTCATGTCAATCGGTTGATAAATAAAAAAGTTACGGCAATTTCAAGAATCACGTTGAACTTGCTGAACGTTAGTTTGTTGTGACGCGGGTTAGCTATTTTCAAAAATGCTGCCCAAAATCACTTTTCTTCGCGGGCGAAGTCGCTGGCACAGCTAGTATCTTATATAAATTAAGTGTCACGTTGTTTGTGCGCGTTTGACTCCTAAACTACTGAACTGATTTTAAATTAATTTTGCACACCGTGCTTAATTTGATCCAACTGAACAGATAGGATACTGTACATCCCGGTACTGCCCGGGGAACGGGAACTACGCGGGTAACAGCTAGTTCACTATAAAATAAATAAAGTTAATGAAAGGAAATAATGTTAATAGTACCGTAAATCCATCATCCATTTCGCTAAGCCAGGCTTCATTCCTCCCATGATGCGTTATCTCCTTAGATTCCATGGGCTTAGGGTAGATACAACTGGCGCCAGTGCTCATATCACAGTGTACTAAAATCGCATCATTTGCGTCCCCGCCGTTGGGATCTATCCAATACTGACCTGCGAATAGAAACAAACAAAACAAGTCTTGAATTTTGGTTAACAATTGAGATTTGATTTGATTGACTTTGAACTAAATTAGATAGGTCAAATCAAATACGAATATGTCGAAGTATATTGTTGAACTAGACTACATTTTGTGATACTTTTCATCGTAAAAATTTCAAAAAAGCAATTATGTACCACATAGCCACATACACACATTTATCTTCCGTGTTTTATACGTGTAAATCTTCCTCTTGAATCAGTCTATTTATAAAGGATCGGGATCTACTGAACCGATTTTAAACATTCTTTCACTCATAGAAAGCCACATTATTGCTGAGTGTCATAGGCTATATAAAACCGATAAAGATAATTAATATCATGCCCAACGAAATGGGCTAGTACTATGTAAAGATGTTACACAATCTGCTTATAACATCAATTAATATACATTTAATATATTCATTATAATTACCGCTTTCATAATCTGGATGATGATACTTTATATCTCCGCAAGTCTTCGCCGGAGCTTCTTTTGAGCCATCAGGTCTGAGGAATTTGTCCAGGGAAACTTTAAGTCGTTCGTAAGCTTTCAGTACAATCTCCTTGCGTTCAGCCATGGGCATGTCGTCTTTGAAGAACCGAGGAGGAATGTTGGGGTCATCGCCCATTAGGTCAGGACCTTTTACTGAGCCTATGAAATACCAAGACAGGTTAAAATATGCATATAAGTTATATACATTAAATATGTAGTTTGTTGCTTGATTTAAGCAAGGCTTGAAAGCTGCATGGATCGATATTTATAAACTCGTAAATAATAAGAGTTGATTTGGAATATGTCCTACTTAGTTGAGTAAAAGCTTGGAAACATGCTTTCTTATAGGTCATATCATGTGCTTTTTCTTTAAAATTGTCATGGCTTACTTTAAAATAATACTTCGTTATTTTTAAGTCAGGTGACTTATCAATATCTTCTAGTCTTACAAATTATCTATTACTAACCTTGCTGTAACATAGCAGCTATAGCAGCAGCATCGTAGGCCAGTCCTTCGCCCGGGGGTCCTGGAGGCCCGGGTGGTCCACTCGGTCCAGGAGACCCGTGGCGTCCCGGCTCACCCGGGGGGCCTCGGGCTCCTGCTGGTCCGAGAGGTCCTTGCGGCCCAGGGCTGCCATCACGACCAGGTGGACCTGAAAATGTACATTATTGTGGATCTGGAGACTTTTATCCTGAATGTATTAAGTGTAAGAACTATTTGGAACAAAACCTCAATTTTTATCATCGGATCATCTGTTTGGGAGCTACAATGCCACACGTCACATATTTACATACACAGACACGTCAAACTTATAACACTCCGTCGTTTTTGCGTCGGGAGTTAATTAATATACCTACTTAAGAAATATTCTCAACATCATAACATCAATGAAACGTTAATTGTACCTAAAATATGTTTTCAATGTGTATTTGTATAGTATACGTACCTCTGGAACCACTATCTCCATCTTTCCCGGGAGGTCCCATTGGCCCAGGTAGACCACGATCTCCAGCACGGCCGGGAGCGCCAACAACCCCGGGTAATCCCGGTAATCCCGCATGACCCTTAGCTCCATCTGCCCCTGATTCTCCCCTCTCTCCCTTCACCCCGTCTACACCGGGTAAACCCTGCTTTCCGACAGGACCTTCATAGGAACATTATTCTCTATTTAAGTATTTATAATAATAATAACTAGTATTGAACACACATAAAAACACAAACAGATACGAAGAAAAAAAAACAGAACAAAAGACGGTCTCATAACTATGTGTAATAATCTCTTCCCGACAAACAAAACAAAAAAACAAAACATGGTCTAGGAAAAGATGATTAAGTTAAATTGGCATTTATATATTAGTATAATGTATAATACGACAATGGACCTCTTTAATCAACAGCGATAAAAAAAAGTAATACTGAAAATATTTAAAAAATAAAAATAATATGAATTTTTTATAATTACATAAAACATTATGTGAAATGCAATGTTTACCTTGTGGTCCTTCAATTCCAGGTGGTCCAGATTCACCTCTTGGTCCTCTTTCGCCACTAGGTCCTGGTGGGCCTCCAGGGCCAGGCGAACCCTATGATATTAAATTAATTACAGTCACACAATGATATTACAATCACAAATAAAACACCAGGTAATTAAAGTGCCAAGTGTGTTTGACAATGTTGCCACGCTGGTGATTTGTTCGTCACCATCACAAAAATAAACGTTTAATCGCTCGCAAGAATTCGTCACGTCAAGAGCTCTTAAAAATGGTGTTTTAGGTTTTTAAACTCTACTAGAACGTGTAATTTTTTTTGTGAAAATATGATAAATATACGATTTAGTACACTTTGGACAGTGTTCTCGATGCGTATGTGTGCGTGATTATGTTATAGTTTGACATGAATTTGGAATGACCCGCCCACCGACGACACGCGTTTCGACATAAAATCTTGACATATGCCAATTCTATTACCTAGATTTTTATTTCTGTATTTACAATATTCAAAATATATGTTGAACAAATATAACTCAACAACATCTGAAACATTTAAAAAAAGTAATTGTAAAAAAAGTTTAAGATATAGACCAGGACCATACCTGCAATCCCGGTGGTCCAGCGGCGCCAGGTTGTCCGGGTTGTCCCATTGGACCTTTATCTCCTGGTCTGCCTGGTATACCAGGTTGTCCTAGCTTTCCGGGTCGACCCTCAGGCCCGGGTTCACCCATCGGACCTGGAGGGCCTTGAAGACCAGGATTTCCTATTGGACCAGGAGAACCGTCTGCTCCTGGTTTGCCTGGAGAACCACTTTCACCCTATAAAATACAATAAAATTGCTGAATTTATAAATGATTATAATTGAAACAAATGCAAATACCTCACAGGAAAACTGTTTCGCATTATTGTACCAACTAAAACCACGTTACTAGAATATTCCTTGAAGTACGAAGTCTTTTTTGAACAGAAAGTATTATTTAAACCAACTAACCTGCACACCACGTAGACCTTGAGGTCCAGATGCTCCTGTAAGTCCAGGCAGTCCTGTTGGACCTCTCTCCCCACTTGCACCGGGAGGTCCCACAGGTCCTTGTAGACCGATTTCGCCTTCACTGCCTCTTTCGCCTTTTGCTCCTTCTGGACCCGGTGGGCCTGTCAGACCTATTGGGCCTGGAGGCCCGGGTCTTCCAGAATCACCAGTCGAACCTTTAGCTCCTGGGATTCCAGCGACACCAGCTGGACCGGTACTGCCTTGTGGACCCTAATAATATTATGGAAACTTAGTACAATACTAATAAGAAATACATATTTAAAATTGTATAAGCAAGTATTCAAAGTACTATATTAAAGTAATAATCGTCATGGGATTATAAATCTTTCCAATTCAATATTTTTTATCTATTAAATATTATGCATATATAAATAGTGCGAATTATAAATAATAAGTATGTTTTACCGGAGGTCCTAAATCTCCAGGTCGACCAGGTAGCCCAGCCCGCCCTACATCTCCCTTAGGCCCGGCCTCTCCACGAGCACCTTTAGCACCAAGTTGTCCCGGCAACCCTCTTTGACCAGGCTCTCCATGCACACCTTTAAATTTAATTAAAAAAATAACTTACAGGAAAGTATTTTTATTAATAATTTATAATTAATATATATTTTGTATCCAATCGTTAGAAAAGTATATGTACTTAATTTGAAACGATACATATAATAATAGAAAGATACGTCATAAATCGTACCTGGATTCCCTTGTGCACCTTGTTGACCCTTAGCACCAGCGTATCCTCTGTCTCCTTTCAACCCTGGCATTCCTGTCAGACCCGGAGGACCTGGCATCCCTGGTGTTCCTTGCATGCCTGGCTGACCCCTATCACCCGTAGATCCTGGAGCCCCTGGTTCTCCTGGAACTCCTGGAGCGCCTGGCTCTCCTCTTTCCGCTGGTTCGCCGGGGGGCCCCGATGGTCCAACAGGCCCTTGAGGCCCCTGTTCACCTTGTCGACCTAATAAAGGAACCGAGCACATTAGAAAAAGATATTATTCTTTTTATAGCACTTAAATGAGTATTTAAAGTAGTCTAGTTTAGTAAATTTAGTCTTACATTCTTGTAACTTTTGTTAGAAAAAATTTAGATAATCATTTCAATAATATCTGTACTTTTAAAACCAGCAATTAGAAAATATGTTTTGAATGTTATAGTACATATGAACTAAAAGTCATAGTTTACCTGGCGGTCCTTCATTTCCTTGCGGCCCAAGTGATCCTCTTTCCCCTTTTTCTCCAGCCAATCCAGTTAAACCACGAGGACCAGGTATTCCCATAGGACCCATTGGCCCTTGATGACCCTTACTACCTCTTGGGCCTTCCGGACCCTTAACAAAAATAATCATTTTTTTTTAAGTTCTCAGTTATTTCTGGCTAGTCATAAAAAATATCTTTTTATAAAAATAAAACCGAATTTAAATAAAAAAAATTATAACGCACCGTTAGACCATCAGCTCCTTGTGCACCAGATTCACCTTTCTCACCAGGAGTACCAGGCACTCCGGGTAAACCTCTTTCCCCGGGAAAACCACGTTCACCTCGAGGCCCTGTTTGTCCCGTAGGTCCCACTGGTCCAGCTACACCTTGTTCGCCTTCCTTGCCAGGTGTACCAGGCAAGCCTGCTGCACCTGGCATACCCTACAGCACGACAGTATAGTTAAATAATAGTGTGATGCAATCTAAGTTAAAATATTCCAGAAAATGTCTGAATTCTTTCTGTATGTTTTTTGTGGTGTTACTTAAAGCTGCTTTACAGATGTAGACTACAGTTAATTTGGTAGTAATGTAACGACAACACTAATTAAACTTGAGAACACTCATATTACGCAAATCAATGCGTCAATCAATATTAACTAATAGCTTACTGGGAATCCTGTTGGTCCTGGCGGTCCACCTGGTCCTCGTTCACCTGTCGGACCCATGGGCCCTTGTGGACCTTGAGAGCCTGGACTGCCATCGCGGCCAGCATCACCTTTAGGTCCTTGCACTCCTGGCAAACCTACGTCACCGTCTTTTCCTGGTTGTCCCTAAGAGAAACAAATACAGTGATTAAAGTATCAAATCAAGCAAACAAAAATATCCTTGGCATAAACTTGCAAATAAACTAGCATTTAATTGTACAGAGTATTTTTGGTTGAAGAAAATGGAAGTGCGCCTAATAATACAGTTTTATTAATATTTAAAAAATATATATGTCATTTCTATTTACCAAGTAGAGTAATAAATATAATATAATTTTTTTCACTATATTTTTTTATTAAAAACGTTTTTTTTATATTTTTAAAGTAAAAGTCAAAATTTCTATAAAAAATATTATTTAAAATGTGGTTCACTTTCAATGTAAAGGTATACCTGCAATCCTCTTTCCCCCGGACTTCCAATCAAACCAGGCGGTCCTTGCAAGCCTTGAGGGCCTTGTTCGCCGGGCCTGCCATCTGCTCCAGGGATTCCTCTTTCCCCGGGAGGTCCGGATTTTCCTGTCATTCCAGGTCTACCCATTATTCCTCTTTGCCCAGGTAAACCTTGCGGTCCAGGCCTTCCAGGATCACCAGAGCTACCCTTGGTTCCTGGCAGACCAACATTACCACGCTCTCCTGGTTGACCTTTAAGACCCATAGGTCCGTCCGCACCTGGTAATCCTCTCATGCCCTGCAAGCCTCTTTCTCCCTGAGGGCCAGTGCTTCCGGCAGGACCCCTCAATCCTCGTTTTCCACGTTTTCCTTCAGGCCCAACGACTCCAGGTAAACCGCGAGGTCCAGGTGAACCAGATTCACCCTTTATTCCCAATTCACCTTTGATTCCTCTTTCTCCGGGTTGACCCTAAAAGCATATAGTATAAATTTCAAGTTAGAAAACGTTTTTTTATTATAAAGTTTATACCCTATTTAATAATCAAACTATAGTACTTACAGGCATTCCTTTAGAACCTGGTATGCCCGCATCTCCTGCGACACCAGGCATACCTCTCGGGCCCGGAAAACCTTGCGGCCCAGCTGCACCAGTTTGACCTTGCACTCCTTTTTCACCAGGAATTCCATCTCTACCCGCAATCCCTGGAGGACCTGTTTCTCCAGGCTGCCCGGAACGACCCGGCTCACCACGTGGTCCTTGGATACCCTGACTACCTTTCGGTCCTTGAGCCCCAGACTCTCCTTTGATTCCTGGTGAACCAGGAAAACCTGGAGAACCTGGTTTTCCCACGTTTCCCTAAAAATAAAAAGGGACACAAATGATGCAGTATCGTAAATAAAAAAATACGAGTAGTACGAAATTAGTTGATCAAAAATGTTATACTCACTATAAGACCAGGTGGTCCAGGCATTCCATCAGCTCCTCTCATGCCAGGAGTGCCAGGAGGACCCTCACGACCTCGTTCACCACGAGGGCCAATGGGACCCTGAAAGAAAATTTAGCATAATATGGTAGTTAGTCCAAAAATAATATTACAAAGCAATTTTACGATAGACATATTTTAAAATAATTTTAGAATGAGGTCTCACCGCAGGCCCAGAAGGTCCCATCTGTCCAGGCTGTCCAGACGGTCCTTTCTCGCCAGGTAACCCTTGGTCGCCCTTACTTCCATCTTTCCCGTCAAAACCTCTATGACCCTTTAGCCCCTGTATTCCAGGAACACCTGGCGATCCCCGTGCTCCTGGCTGACCTGCAGTACCTGGTGGACCTGGTTCACCGTCCTCTCCAGGTGTACCCTAGAACAATGCATGTTAATAATATGAATATGATATGATTTTTTCGTTTTATCGTCTTTAATTCCGTAGTATACAGTATGCATACAACTGGATTAAATATATTTGTAGTAGTCCTATGATGAACTTAAACTTGTTTTGTTAATCTAACCATGAACATTAATCGATCGATAAATCGTTAGATTGCTGGTGGACTGAACTTTAAATTAACGGATAAATTGCCTTAATTTATCAGCTGCACTTGTTCTAATGGCAGCTAGTGAGCATTTATAGAAGTTACACAATCATAACAGAATATACTATACTATATTTTGTGTAAATTTCTAAACAATTGCGAAAATAAGGATTGTTGTTTTATTAATAATAGGATATTTAAAATGTTTTCAGATTGTTTATTATATATAATATAGAGGGCAAATGAGTAGGCGAGCTTTTTGATGGAAATAGGTCATCGTCGCTCATAAACACTAGTGGAGCTTAACTGTTCTAGCCAGTTCTGGTTATACTCTCTCAGTAACTTACGCTTCCTTCTTAAAATCAAAGTCAAAGATACTTTCATTCCACTAGGCTACATATAGTAACACTTTTAAATCGTCATGGTCTTACAAAACATTTACCACAGCCCCTCACGTCATAATATGGAATTCTATTTATGTATGCTTAGCTAAAACTTACATCTTTACCGGGTTGTCCCGGTGGCCCACGTTCTCCAGGAGACCCTTGAGGCCCGCTTGGTCCGGGTTCTCCTGGTTCCCCACGAGGCCCTTGGAACCCTTGCGGTCCGGGCGGACCTTGAGGACCTGTTGCACCAAAGTAATTTAACATTCTATACCGTTAAATTAATATCGATATAGTTAGAAATCGATAAAAAACATAAAAGAAGATAAAGGTACCGCAATCAAAAAAAAGAGACCAAAAATAATGTATTTTTTTTAGCTTACATGTTTCATAAGTTTTTTTTAGATACGTGCTTAAAACTAAAAATCCGAAACCTTATGCGATTACCTACTTGGTTGTAGTCGGACTCTGTCCATCACGATATCGAGTTTAAATTTAAACCGAATAGGTAACAAATAAAATCAAGCAAGTTGCAAAAAAGATGCTACCCCATTAACTCAATTATAGTCTATAAATTAAATCTGAAGTCGGTTATTTAAACACACAAACAAACAAAATTAAAACTTAAGCACCTGGTATTCCCCGTACTCCTGGCGAGCCGACAGACGCTTGCATGTAATGGTAGGGGTCGAACGCGGGTCCTTTATCTCCGCCAGCTGTAGCTGCTAATTGCGCTAAATACGCATTTACCTACAACATTTTTAAAATTAACACCTAGATCACATCATAAACGTATAAATTCAAGAGTCTACGATTTATATTTATACGCCCATACCTACAAACTTTATCAGTCTACAACTTACATCAGGCATAGGTCCAACAGGCCCAGGTATGCCCGGTGAGCCCGGTACTCCATTAACACCGGGTGACCCTGGAGGCCCCGGAGGACCATCTTCACCCGGCACACCAGCGACGCCCCGAACCGGTGTTGAGGGTTGAGCAGCAATGATTGGGGCACGAGGCGATGTTGGGCCTAAATTTAAGAAATAATAAAAGATGTAATTATTTAAATTTTTATGTGTACTTGAAATATCATCTATAATAATAGACATACATGGTGTGAAAAGAATCATTTATGGACTAATACCGTTATCACAAAACATTTTCACGTGTGAAATGGGTGGATCACACTAAAATATTTTTAGCACTATTGCTACTCCATAGCAAATTTCACTATGCAGTTCCAAAAGAAATCTCGAAGCACTGAATATTATGACAAAAGGAACGCAAAGAAAATCATTCCAAAATGATGCTTTTATAGTTAAAATATGAAAAGGAGATATTTTTTGTATTTAGTAATACGTACATATAGGATAGTTTTATTTTTATTTTATTTTATTTTATTTTTAAAATATCTACTGATGAATATATGAGACGATTCAAACTGTTTGTACTTAAGAATACTTCTATATCGTCATGGAGGTATATAAAGATGACTTGTTTTAGAGTTCATAAAATGTGACTTACTAGCAAGGCAAGCGGGTAAAACTGAACAATTAACCCTTCCACTGAAGCACTGACACAGAGTACAGTTGTCTCTTTTCCACGTGTCTCCGTCAGACCACGAACGTCCCATATCTAAGCAGTTTACCGGCGGTACTGGAAACAAAAATAAATATATTTTAAATTTACTCAAAAGTTTATATCGCACTCCTTGTTGTTGACCAATATAATTACGTGCTTAAGGATTATTACTGTAATTCATTCATACACACACAATTTATAAAAGACTGACCGTTTAAAATAACACTTATAAATTGTAAAGGAATAACTGAATTGTTAGTTAATGAATTATGAATAGAAAATCACCTCGATTCACTTGCTGTAATGGTCTTCTGATCCTTTGTTGATCTGAATGCATGATAACGATATTTGTTAGTTTAAATGTTTCTATGTATCTATTAAATGAATATGAATGTTTGTGAAATATACCACTTCGATAATTACTACCATTATGATTTAAATTTTAGTAATGGTATAAAATGAAAGATTTCGATTTTTTTTTTTTATAATATAAAGAGAGGAGACGAGCTGGACGCACTCCTGATGGTAAGAGTAACGCCAGCCCATAGCCAATGCAGTGCTACCCGGAACTTTGCTATAAAGCCCAACTCCAGGCAGGGGTGCACTACACCGACGCTCCCCACTTTGAGTCATCAGATGTTGAGACTCATTGGCCCAGTAATTACGCTGGCTACAGTGCCCTTCAGACCGGAGCACAGTGACATTTTCACGTCATTGTTCAGGCGGTAGAATGTCTGGCACTGTGGGGGTACCCACCCAGTCGGTCTCCTGCGAAAGAGACCTACCCCCGGTGAAAATTCTATGTATTGCATATTTAATATTCAATATGTATGAAGATGAAGTATAATAATAATAATAATAAAGATAACTTACTGGCAGTTGAACCTCTGAAATCTCGTTCCGCAATAACAGCTGAAAATAAAAGATAATATAAAATTTATTACACTTGAACTTTCAAAATTACACTTAAACTATATCAAAATTTGAAATGTCATAACATTTTTTTGTATAAAAATATATTACCTACATTAAAATAATAATGCAATCCAAATATAAAATAACTTATTAGGTACTTTCTTATCAGTCCCTAAAAACAACAATTCGTACCATTTTCATCTTCCCCAAAAGGGTTATATTCGTCGTAGTTGATGAGATCGGACTCCTGAGCCTGGGGCAGGTCGAAGTCATCCCTGGATATGTCCGCCAGCTCCTTGCTCGCCACTGGCACTGCCAGCAATGCTAGACAAGCCAGCCCCAATCGCAACATACTGCCTATAAAAAGTTTATAACTTTTATATAACGTTTAAGAGATATTGTTTGCCGATTCTTTTTATATTCTTATTATAAAAAAATCGGCTTAATATAAAAAAAAATAAAAATTAACTATTCATTTGTTTGGCAAAATAGCCTTATAATATGAAACAAGCACATTACGTAAGATTGGTAACGTAACCTCTAATATACCAGCCCTGTTAACAAGTATAAAAACTTAAAAAATATTTAGAAGAGTATTAACTGGTTTAAGTTTTTAGGTTCCTTAAAACCATGTACCTATTTAATAAACTAGAAATAAATTAGTAAGTACAACATAATCGAATATAACACAACAAACAAATTCTATGTTATACATCGTTTCAGACTGATTAAACTCATCTAGCTCCAGACTTCCAGCTTGAAAGTGAAGTCCTAATGTCACATTATCTCTGTGAGACTACAAGTCGTTATAAAATCATTACTAAATAGGACATCAACAGTCAAGATCGCATCGCCCTATATTCCCTTACCAATAAACCATCTGATTCTATGAATATGTCCCAGTAACCTTTCTCTATGAGCATCTGTTTCTATAGAGATGACAGCACCAATTGGTGTCTATTGTAATTAATTTTAGCTCATAACCGAACAATTGTGTTAATAGCTTGTTTTCACACTTTCACTGTTAAGACTGACCGGCCGTGAACTATACGATGAAAAGCAGTTTTGCTGATAAATACCATTTAATAAGACAAAATAAACTTAATAAAAATATAATTGGGTAGCAAGATGCCATATTTGTGATCTCCAATGTGTTAAAAGTTCTTCTAATTAGACGCCGAAATTTAGTCAAATATTTGTATCTCAAAATATGTTTAATAAATTGTTACGTAAAACTTATTTAGATTTCAGTCGTCATTAAGGAAAGAAAATGGAAATTGGATCGGATAAAACTAATTAAAACTCCAAATATCCGCTGGAAGACCTTTAACAATATTTCAATTTAGATAAAGTGTTATTACAATTGAAAATTTCGGTACTTCTTTGTAGACTGTAACAGAAAGTATAGAGCACAGGGCATCGAAAAAACCAAATTCGGGGCAAAATTTCGTCAAAACTGATCCAAATTATCGAATAGACAATCATTAAATTAGACAGTATTATTAATTATAATAGACAGAGTTATTTTCGTATTTAAAATACAAATAATAAAGATTGACACTTTAAATTTCCATACTCGTGTTCAAGTGAGTATTTTGACCCCTCATTCATTAAAATCGAGTATTTTAGACACTACGATAGACATACGTACATACAAAAGCAACATTCCTTTTTGTTTTTATAGGGAGAATTGACAAGAAACATGACAGAGATTCCACTAGTTGTCAAGCTGTATGTAACAGATCAAGCGATCCGAAAGATGAACTCGAAACGACTCTTCAACTGATAATTAATATGAACTTTATTTCTAGAGCTCTTATACATTATTTCTTGTGTGTTGTTCGGAGACTTTTAGTTGAGAAGGATTTTTAGGGTATTACGCAATGGAAGTAATATCTATGGAATTGCTTTAATGCGTTTGTTATTTTTTGTTTATTATGTTAATAATAAATTTATAATACCAAATAACTACTACTAATTAAAATGTGAGAACTAGCCCTGTAATATTTTTTTAATCCGTCCTATAAGTCGTAAGATTAAACTGACAATTGTAAATCGACGAGCAAACAAATACCTTAGCTTTATTAAATTCGATATCAAGTCTCTTACATAAATAGAGAATGTCCTCATATACTAAAAAAATATCGAGCATAAAAAATAATAAAAAACCGAGAGAAAACATTTAAAATGCGGCATGAAAAGGGTGCGGCTCAACATAATATGCTGGAGAGCTCATATTCTGTGAGTATGTGTACAACATAATTTATTATTTTAAGAAAATATACTAGATTTTACTGCTTTGGACCTATTTAAATTCAGGATTAAGATATTAGTGGTATGTTTCTATAACAAATCCTTCTTTTAACTATTGATTGTTTAAAAGTTTCCATTTTTTTATTTTTTCGTCCTTAACCAGTTTCCCACTTGTAAACATATCGTAAACATTTATAATATTTAATAATAATTAATAGTAAAAAATAGATAAACTTACCTGAATTGTAGTTTGGGGTAGCGCGGCCCGCCCGCGCCACGAAGAATAGAAGTCCAGTCGACGGGATAGCAAATAAATATGCGTGAACGCATGACCTACACGCAACGCGTTCGGGAATACAGAGATCGACAACCTTTTGTTGATTATTGATTATTATTTCATAAATCATTGCCATGATTAAAGTTTTACTCATACCTATTACAGGAAATTAAGAACCTGAAACGATACGAAATGAAATCTTTTGAAAATATGGCTATAAACTTGTAGCTGACACTTGTGTTTCGCTTTTTAAATTTGTTTTGTTTTAAGCAAATGTAGACGAACGAAAACTTAATTAGTACCAATAATGCTGGTTGCCTATTAACTAGACGTAAGATAATACATATATATTCGCGATTATGTGCAAAAAGTTTTCTTAGCTAGTCTTTGTGTCGAAAAATAAAAAATCACTTATTATTCCTTATATCGAAATAGAGCCTACATAGATAATATGGTAATTACAATTCTAACAACCGAAAGTTTTAGTACTATGTAAATTCTGTAATAGATAGATAATATAATAGACAATTTAGGTAGAGAAAAGAGATCGAGAATGGATATTTTTTAAGAAAAAGAGATCTATAGGTTGATCATTCCTTATTTCCATATCTAGGCCGCGATCTAGCAATGTGAATCTAGTGCGATTCAATGGTTGCGATCATAACGCACCAATTCTTAGAGCAAACTTTTTAATTCACGGGTCAACATAGCACGCGCCTCCTTATTAAATACACAGAGTAATAATACATAGATATAAAATTATATCAAATTAAAAATGCTTAAAAAGTTAAACATGAATTTCTATAAAGATTTTTGCCTACGGTAAAAAATCTAAAATTATATTACCGCGGAGGAGGAAGTCGTTATATTTTTTACAAATTCAAACAATGAAACAATTTGAGCGTTGAATAGGTATTGAGTATTCCTTTATAGTACCTACCTGATGGCCAAGAACATTTATCCACAAATAAGTGTTTCTTTTTATTAGCTGCCTTGTTAGATTATTTATCCACTTGATTAAAAAGAAAGAATACAAGATACGTAAAGAATATGCCTTTACGGTTATACATAAAATCTGAGTAAATTTCTTCGCTTTCTTAAATTGTTAGACAAATCTATGAAGTTTACGTTGTTGTTGCTTCTTTTTTCATTAATAAAACGAAGTTAAAAGAAAGGTTTATGTTTAATTTTAAATTAGGTAGGTTCAATATACTGTTCAATATCTTTGTTATTAAAAAAGTAAATGTCTTTATTTAGAGATTTAAAAATATGATCTCTATGGCATTGATAAACAATTTAGAATAAAACTGTAGGGTATTCGGATGTATATTATACGAAGGTAGATGTGAATCTTCCATCACACTGTGGCAGTTTGTGGCAGGTTATCGGCCATTAAGAGCGATACAAGTAACTGTATGTTTCCGTCTAATCCCGAGCAAATACATAACAAAAACTTTCTCATTAAACCTTATATATGAGATGCAAAAGATTTGTCGAGATAAGTAATCGATTTAGATATAGTTAAATATATTAAAAAACATAGAATGCATACACACACTGACAGTCGAAAATGGCGGCTAAATTAAAGGTCAATATTCAAATAACAAAAAAATCTGTGGCCACTGGCCAGTACTCCATTATAAGTGTCAAACCTCCTTAATGTATTCCGTTTTATATTATATTCTGTTCATAGTGTTGCAAATTTCAAACTCTTTGAATGACTACTCTGTCCACAAACTATAAAGTTCGGCATGTTTATTGAGAGAAATGTCTTTGTTACAGATTTGATTCTATTGCCGGCTGACGTAGAGCATATTTGTGGGCATCGTTCTATTAAAGTAACGTAAAACTGATTAAAACCACCTTATATATCTTAAAAAGTATCCTTATAGCTTAAGTTCCCTTGGTATATAAAAATCTCCAAAACGTTAATAACAATAATATAAAAATCTACATAATATGAAGCAGTTCCATAATTACATCGTGTATACAAACCCCCGGGACTTGCTTTGAATTTTAAATTTATTCATCAAATTCCATTTTTGCATTGGTATAGGTACATAGATATAAATATGACATTTT
>JADANM010005714.1:7955883-8027910 GCA_026213755.1 Eurema hecabe
TGTGGCTATGGAAACTTTCATGGATAAAATAAAATCATTTTTTGGATTACGAGTTGAACCGCCAAAAAATGAATTCAGGAACCCAATATGGGGATCAGATGATGATGATGATGGCGATGAACTTTATACAAGACAACAAATGGACGTATACCGGGATCCAGTGGATCTTCACCGCGAAATAACGAGGCACATGCAGGATATGTTTAGATCTTTCGGCAGTATGTTCGGTGACATGACATCGTTTTTCAGCGACGACCACTTTCATTCCTTTCCAACAATAACTGAAATCCCAGGTGCCCTCCAGGAAGGGGAAGCGGAAAATTTTGATAGTAATCGTATCAGAGATTATTATTTAAAACCTGGCTACCACCACAAACACGACCATCCTAGAGAAGATATAGACTTGGACGGAAAAATATCTTCTCATGATATTTCCGACTTATTTAGACAGAACCAAGATGGAAACACAACTCGGTTTAATGGTAATATGGTGCCAGGTAGGTCTTTTTGTCAAACTATTATTACAACTAGTATTATAAAACCAGATGGTACAAAAGAAACAAAGAGAATTGTTAAAAATGGTAATGAGGTTGTCGAAGAGACCATCACAACCACAGAGCCAACTCAAAGAGGACCCGTTCCTCATGTGGATCCTATTGCAACTACTCAAATTATGCTTTCACAATTGTCCTCCATATTTAAAAACTTTTATTAAATTTACATCATCTAATTCATATGTTTAAGTCTGACTTATTAAAAAGTTTACATGAGATTTATTGATGATAAACCTTTGTTTTCTTTTTTATAGTATTTTATTTATTTATGGAAGCTCAAAGACATCAGTATCATAGTTTTAGTATTATATAGCAATAAAAGAGTGTCTTATTAAGTGACAATTTCATTTTTATCCAGCGTATTTTATGAAACTTACATCATACATATTTATATTATTATTTGTATTTATTTGTCGTACAAATCCTATTTAAGTACAGATACATAGTAAATTAAATTATGATTTAATTACCATAATGTGTATTGCTATGGTTATTATTTGTATTTATTTATGATTAGAGTTAGATGACTTTAATTCGACAACATTATAAATAAATCAACAGTTTCCAATAATTAATAGTTTTTATTATTAACTAGCTTTTGCTCCTGACTCTGTCCGCCTGGATTTTCGTAGAAACTGATCCTCCCCTTATAACCCTTTTTTGCAGTTAAAAAGTACCCCATGTCTATTGACAGGCTGTGTCTGTGTTCCAAATTTCATTGCAATCGGTCTAGTAATATAAGTGTGATAACGTAACAGACAGACAGAATTACTTTTGCATTCATTGTATTAGTAGGGATAAAAAATGCTTTTTTCTTGTTTCTAAATTGAGACACAATAATAATTCTGGAAGCTTATTTGAACACAGCACTATATAGATTGTATTATAGCAACTATGTATTAGATAAATTACTTAAACATACTTTTCTTATATCTATTCTAAATACTCTAATAAAATATATAACAACACCTAAGCCAGCAGACTCAGAAAGATACACATGTTTTTCTAGTGTGATATAAATGAATAAGCAGTAGAATGTTATTCTGATAACACTGCAAGTACTGCAACAAGCAATCATCAATATACATTAAGGATTTATAATTTAAAAGAAAATTAAGTGATTAACATAATTTATTTTAATTATTACTACATTGATACATAAGTTAATCTTACTACGCTACTTAATAAATTATATTTTCACAAAGAAAAAAAAACATAAATTAACAATAACATTAATAAATAGAAAAGTAGAAACAATTATATGCATTTCAAACCACTCCGTAAATAATGTGTCCATTATATTTAGTTCAAAATTGAATCTTAGTTAATAATGTAATAGTTGTAGTTGTTGCAAATTTCAGTCTTGACATGTTCATGTTTTTTAAATATGGTTTGTTGTTTGTTTGTTCCTTCCTTTTGTTAGTCACAGTAGCAAGCATCTCTAGTGTTGCTTTTGATCCAAGTTAAGTATCTATTAACTCGGGAATAAACTCCTGGCCTACCGGGTCTGGCACATCCTTCACCCCAAGATACAACACCTGAATAACAGTAACAATCACATGAAATATTTTTATCACTTTAAAATCCAAACAAGAATTTAAGTGGAGAAAATGAGAATATAGGAGATTTATGCATAACATTAGTAGGGAGTAAGTTTTTGCTTTCTTGGTATGTAATGTCTGAACTCTTTTCTTTATGTATGTGATATTTATGTCTGTACTCTATAGGAGACTTTCATTCTCAACTCCACGTATTTTAATCTACTGCCTAAGAAGAAAAATAAACTTTAGCCACTTCCCATACTTACCTACTACTTCGTATGCGGCTGTCGTTGCATTCAGCACGTGCAGGGGACCACCAGAGTCTCCCTGACACGCGTCCCGACCACCTTCGTCGTAGCCCGCGCAGATCATATTCTCAGTAATACGGTTTCCATATGTGGTTTCGCGGCAAGCAGAGTTAGATATGATTGGTACGTGTACCTGTAATGTAAAAGCTTTATTCTATCACGTTTCACATGAAGGCATCCCTAAAATCTAGATAACTAAACATTTTAATTTACAATCTATCTATTTATCTATTGGTTCGAAATCCGACTTATTCCAGATTCCGTGGTGAACGCCTTACTTTACCTTGTAAACAAACTCTTTTGTCATATGATTGTAGATAGATTAAGTATGATTTCTCGTTACAAGCTTATAATAGTACCTCTTGAAGCGTGCTTGATACGGATCCACCTTCTTCAGTGGTGCCCCAGCCAGATACCATAGCTGACTCTTCGCTGAACGACAGGTTAGGAGACGGCAAACACACCGGTCTTGCACCAACGTCATTTTCGGAGCTCTCCTCTTCCGCAGAACCAGCCCGCTTTTTCAAAGCATTGCTCAAGTCGATCTATGCAAATTTAAGATTACTTGTGACACTTCTATTAACTAAGGTAAGTTTGTTTTACGTTATATTAAAACAATTATTTAGTCAGTAGAAGTATTTCACACTGATAATGAAGCCTTTCTCGATAACACTTATTTCGAGAAAGAATGGTTGCGATGACGAAGATTTTACACCTTTTCTACAACCATGAACCAAATACATTTTTAATACTCACTCTTTCATTCAGTTTAAGCATAGCGATGTCATTGTCATAAGTGCTTGGATTGTACCGCAGATGTCTGATGATGGTTGCGACTTTCCTCTCGATGGTCTTCGTCTCATTAGGCATGGATCGATCGTGTTCTAGAAGGCGCACCGTCATCCTCTCTTTCCGGAAACTGAATAGAATTTAAATAATACTTAATAAAAATGAATAAATATATTATTTACTATGCCTATAACATTAAAATCGACATTTTTCTTATAAAAATAGTGCTCGATGCAACTACAGGAATTTAACGGAATAGTTACTTAATGTATAGTACGCGTCATTTATGTTTAGCTCTGGACGAGAATAGCTGCGCATCGGTAGAATCGCGCTCGTAATTTGCGTATTGGTGCGAGAAAGACAACACGACTGGGACAACCAATCAACGCTCGCGTACCCGACGATCACGTCGGACGTGATCGTCGGGTACGCGAGCGTTGATTGGTTGATTGGCCCCGCGCGCCGCGTCGTTACCTCGACACCTTATTTTTGACTTCTGCGCAGGTTTCGTTCAGCGCTAAAGATTCGTGACGCGTACTTTAAATTCTAAACGTAAGCGTAATAAAAGAGAATGCTTACCCAGAAGTGCAATGAGCTGCAGTGAGTACATACAGATCGTTTATCAGAGACCCACCGCAGTAGAACCTTCCACCATAGAAGAGTGCTACCATCCAGGGTAGTTCCAATTTCTTCGTCTCTGTACCACCCACTATGCGACGCCTAGTACGAGCTATGCCACATTCTGTTAAAATGAGAGGGATTTTAAAACTAAATTCTAGTCGATGTACTTGAAAGACGTTTTTAGAGCTGACAAGTTAAGCTTTGCGCATAGTTCACATTACCAAATTTTTTAAATTACATTTAAGCCGTAAATATCAAAGGACTTAAATAATTTCAGATTCATAGAATGAATTTAGTAACGAAAGAAAAATCTTCGAAAGTTATCATAACGTTTCACCGATACTGTGACCATTAGACGGCATTGACATGGTAACAAAGATCATAGTTTTTCCAACTTATTTTCTTTATACGATGCTGCGTCAGTAAAGTGAGTAAGAAAACCAACTCACGGCAAGCAGGACAATCTTCAGGAGGATCATTGGAAGGCAATAATGTGGTAGGCACCGTAGGTGGCGTTGTAGACCCCAGCCAATTGTTAATCCAATCAATTAGGCCCTTTTCCTTCGTGTCTTCAGGTTTCGTCTCTAAAGTATGGCAACTTGCGCCCACGATACACGCCACAAGGAATAAATAACGCATGGTTCTGAAAAAAAACAATAAGTATGTAGTCTTGTTATAAAACTTAGTAGAAAATTTATGAGCGAGAGATTGAGAACTCTACAATCTCTCTGAATTAATCTTATTGTTTAAAGTATTACATTTCATAGCCAATTTTGCAGGTATGTAGCAAGTTTGATTAATTAAAACAATTGATTGACGAATTCTTCATCTCCGGGCCCCTGCATACGTATTGCCTACTAATTTGTAAACCAAACAAATTACGATAAACTGTATTTTATATCGACTATCAAGAATGAAGGACACCGGTTTGAGTACACCGGTCAAACCTGGTCTGTAAATACCGCTATGCCGATCACTCATCCTCTCAATAAAGAGTGAATTTTATATTCGCTAAAGTTTCCTCAAAAAATATTGTTCCGATGTTTTGAATGCCGAATTCTTTAATTCTTATTTCTCTATTAATTTAGCAAAATAAAGATTTTTCAAAATTGTATCAGTCCTCGGGCATTTTAGATTTTTTTTAAACCGTTTTAAATTTGGTAAGCATAACTGATAAGTGATTTTTAGGTCCCATAACGGAAGGGCTGCATATATTTAGCCTTGATTGTGTATCAACACGATAAATAAGCGTTATTACCTCCATAATGCACTTTAATAATGATACCACTGGTATTAACTGCAATTTCTCCTGCCAATTTATAGCCAAGCGAGTGCAAAAGCAGTATAAATATTTTCCCGTGTAAATCTTCATATAAATCGAGTTAGGCTCTGAGTTTTATTGACGTAATGTGTGTGACTACAATATTAATAAGTCCCTTTTATTATTCTATAAGCATTGCGCCCCCTCGACGTGGTCTAGCAATAGTTTCTTGTTTTCCTGTTTGCCATTGCTAACATTAGAAAGTATAAACAAAGATGTACTCATACGACGTAAAAATGAATTACACTTTTAATAAATTGACGACGTAATAACGCACCTACCTTTTTTAATAGACGTATAAGTCTATGAAACACTTATTTTAAATGCCGGTAATTTGCATACCTACTTACAAGTAATAAACTAAATTCCAGGTTTCTAATAAGATCACGGATTAAATAATGGTAAAGCTATTATTTATAATTAAAAGGCAGTTTATTTAAACTGAGGCTGAGCTTTTCAAAATACGTCTTGTTACTCTAACAAATTTTTTTACATAATTTAAACCTTTTTTTAAATAGCAAAATGCAATTACTCTTTAATTGGTCTATTATTTAAAAAATCCGTGATTATTAGGTATTATTTTATTAATAAGCTAATAAAACAAAATAAGTTACCTTTTATCCGCGCACAACACTTAATTAAAAGGACGGCAAGACGCTTGCGATAAAAGAAATGGAGTGTCCGCGCGAATCCGCACTGCCAAGTGCCAAGGATCGAGATTGCTATCACTACTTTCACTCCACCATACGTCCTGCAGGCGTAATGCTCGCTCCACGACCTGAACCACGGTTATAAGCCACCTAGAATCACTGTAACAAATACCACAACAGTTACAAGGTAATTTCAGCGGAATTATCGTTAATGCCTATAGGTAATATGATTACCATTTTTTCTCATGTGGGACCATAATTGCGGCACGCGAGAAACTAACTATGATAAGCGGTTCTCGATAGTCTAGATGTAAATGTTTTTTACAGATTCAAAGTCTATAGCTATTAAAAAAAATTACAGCTGACTTTTTAGTTATTACGAGCTTAATATTTGATCAAAATTAATGTGTCATCGATTGATCGGTGTCAGTCGACTAAACAATATGATTTTTAGACCCCATTAGTAGGTACAAATATTGCTATACAAATTTTGAATAAAGAAATATGTAACTTATTCGATGACAACGTTAAAAGTGGAGACGGTACCGGTAAATGCTATTACAAGATAAAACTACAAAATTAATAGAATGTAGTCGGAACATTAATTTATAATTGAATCTAGGTATAATACTTCCCTAAAACGAATTAGGTTTTAGGGGGATACGAATGGAAAAGATTTCAAAATAAGAACTATGTATAGCAGTAGGTTTAACTAAAACGTTAATTAACGTTGTATTTACAAATGAATTGTTATTTAAATTACAAACTCCTGATTACACAGAAAAGTGTTTTTGCTACACTCCAAACTTGAGGCGCAAGGCAAAAATAACTTATACGGTAATTGAAGTAGTGCTTTGTGTAATATGATGCATTGTTCTATTAACCCAATTGTATGTAGCTGTATAAATTCAAACCCCATGGTTCTCAACCTAGTTATACAACAAAGTATTTTTTTGTTAAATTAGTAGAAAACTACTTTGGGGATATTCCAACATTGTTCTATAAAACTAAACCAGCATTGTGTTACAGCAATTAAAAGTCAAACAAGCTACCTCAATAAGCAAAAACGTAATTTTTCATACAAGTAATAAATGTTTATGTCTTGACCCCTTAACGTATAATTGGACATCATGAAAATTAAGTGTACAGTTTTTACGATTATTCAAAGTTCCCAATACTTCGGCAAACAGTTTTAGGTCATGTTACGCTATATTATGCGATCATTAGTGCTTTTGAGTCATACAGTGCATATTATATTCAAATTTAACATTTTTTTCTCAGTAAGGGGTTTTCTTTTTAATAGTCATTAATTGGGAGACCAAAAAATAAACTACCTTATTTTTATTTTGATGATAAGAGACGTTGGAAGGTATTGCGGTATGTGCAAACATGGCATACCACAAAGCTAATCAAAATATTAAAGTTTTATATTTTATAATATACTTATTCCAGACAACATTCAGGAGTTAAATAAACAAATAAATCGTAGCGTTACTTCGTTGCAATCAAATTATAGGTAAGATACTCCAACTGAATATGACCTATATTTTAGTAACTATTAATTACTTGAACTCTTTGTACCCCGAAAAAATACATTGAGTAGTTTTTAAAAAGAGAGTGAGCCGGTTTCTCAGTCAAGCATGCTCCATCGCAGACCACAATTATATTCCATTATATTCTTGGTGAAGTGGCAGTGAAATTCACACAACATCAAACGCTAAAAAATCACACTTTACCTACCTGAATTCACATCCATCAAAAAATCTATTTAGTACTTTTTCTTTAGTAATTTATTCATTTGGTTCAGAGAATAATCAAAAAATGAAATATGCAAACTTAGATTCGATACTGTTACCCTAAAGTTATAAAAATATTCATATATACCTATTCAATATAGATTAAGAATTACACAATTTGCTAGACCTAACCCTAACTATTAAAGTATTTACTTATACGACCTTACAAGTTAAACATACGAATAAATCCCAATAAACGGTAACGTTATCAGTTATAGCACACACAATTATACAACAAATTCTCAAGGGACCATGAAACCAGCCCTGACATAACATTTCAGCCATGGTCAAACACTGCAGGAAAATTCAATATATTCGTCATTGGATTTAAGTTAGGCGCGTCTAGTTTGTGAAATAATATATACTTATACGTTATTTGGTAATCATTAATATAGAATTTATTATACTTATACGTAGATTTGTGTCCGTGAGGTATGCACTCCTTCTGCGCCTTAATATTTGGCAAGATTTGGCTCATAAGTCATATCTGGCAGGATGGCTGACGTCTTGTAGAAAAATTACAACTAATAATTTTTGAATAACGTTCACCAATAGCAGATACTTATAATAAATATCCTTTCATTTTAAAAATAACTGGAATACGTTATTGTAGTATTTCAATGCTCTTATTATTTACTTCTTTTGACGAAGATATGAAAATTAAATAATTAGAAACGATTTAAAAACCGAAGTGTGTACGTATATAAAATTGTGCTTCTTATATATTTGTATATACCTATGTATATATGCACGAATTCAATAGTGGAAAGATACTATCAAAATCTGAACCATTACGTAACAATCTCAGGGCGATTTGTATGTATAATAAGTGCAAAGGTAATTTTCATAAAGTAAGCTTAACTCTCGCTACGTTCCCAGTAGCATTTCATTCTAAACTGTAATTGATTATCAAGGAAAATATAATAGAATATGCAAATAATTTCTCTTTAGTATTGCCTATGCAATAACCCATTCGACCCACGTAATTTGATTACTGCCCAGTAACACAACACTATTCTTTGTGTTTAATCTACGGTTGCCTATAAATTTGTAGTTATTAGAAGAAGTAGCCGCGTAGTTTTTAAAGATTTCTTTAATAGGTAGGTAATGTATGCAACTTTATTTGTCAAACTAAAGAATTACCTACTTACAATTTAGAACGTTGATATTAAAATTAAACAAACAAATCAATTTGAGTTTTTTTTTTATAAATATATTAACATAAATGTTACAGTTATTTTACGTACAGTTTCATGTTTAACCTACTTAAATACCATACAATAACGAAGCTACGATGCATAGTATAAAAAAATTGACAAGTGAAAACATCTTTTAAAAAATCAGTTGAGTTTTCATATATAAAAATAGGTATATCTATAGCTTACAATTTTTTTCAGTGTTAATTGTTATGTTATTAAAGGTTATGTCAGCAATATTTATTAAGCCCACCTATATCTTAGCTTTTACACTGAAGCATATATTACGAAATTCCGGTACAAGGTTTTACATACATTGATAGGATTACAATTAAAAGTAGAACAAATATACCATGGTCAACCAATATACAGGCGGTCTTTGGAGGCTGAATCACAAATGGTTTTTTTTTTTCTTAAATCAATTATGCATGTAGTATACGCCCATGGCATTATTTTTAATTAGCTCTAGCCTACGTATTTTTTTACTTATTTATTATTTTTATTTAAGTAAGAAAGAAAGAAAAGAAAGAAGGAAACATTTATTCCAGAGCACATAATATATAGAACAAGTAGACAAGAACGTCACACTGTACCGACTACCTAACCATTTAATCGCACAAACTTTTCCTCTTCATCGCTAGTCATTAGTTGAGATAAATATAAATTGATACTTTCATATAAAATACCAAAGAACAAATAGTCAGCGATCTTTGCACCAACTATTTCTTTCGAATTTAATGAGGACAAAACTTTCAACTATATTTTTTCTTTTTTATACGTCAATACTCCGAAAAAGTGACAGCCTTGAAGCCATATAGACAGCTTTCATTTCATTCCGTTTGCTCTCGAAGAAAATATGTCGTAATGCATTACATAAAACAAAATATTAAAATGCAGCTACAGCGTGTCTAATGTACAGAAATGTTGAGTTGACAATAGACTCAATTAGCCGAGTTCACACTCAATCAATTATTCCTTTAGTTTTAATAACAAACAATAAGTATTATATTCTCAGGCTAAATTTTAAGGATGAAAGTTCTCAAACATTATCTAGTAAGATTCGTAAGTAAGATTTTTTGAACACACAAAGACATAGGTTTTTATGTTTGATATTTATACATTTACACGATATATGCCTATAGTAGTTAAGCCTTTTTTCGGCGCTAAGACATAATGTAGCTTTCTATTCGTAATTGATTCTTTAAAATCAGTGCAATCCATCAACAACAACTCACTACCTTACAAAATTTACGATCTAATATAAGAGTAAGACAAATATTATGGACAGACCAATGATCACCTTTATTAGCAATCGTAAATCTGATACTCGCAATATAATCCTTCATCAAATAAAAATTAAACAAACTAGTCGAAGTTACAAAATCTTACGGATCTCGAAAAGTTTGATCTGCGGACGACGTAACTTCGGTGCATATCGGCTAGAGGTTGCAACGTTATCATCATACGGGCCTCGCCTTGGCCCACTTGACATCTACTGAATCATATCATCGGCTCTTTCCATCGCACACACCCACTAAACCACCAAGGCCGATCATGTTTATAAACAACCTTAAATAGCCAAATTACCTTAAAAGTTAAAACCTGCCCTTCTCACTTCCTATTTATTCAGGGATTTGAACGACCTTTATGTTTGCTTAACATTGATGAGAAGTTAATAAAATATATAGTGGTTTTGTTAATTTAACGATAGGAGTGTTTGCGTATTTACTTTTATTTGTAGGTCCTTATTATTTCTTTAATATGCAAGGTTAAACCTTTCTGACTTAAATATGAAATAGTAAAAAATGTTTCCTAAGTAATGTAAATAGAAAAACTTCTGCAAATCATATTTCCGTATACGTAATTTAATATATAATTATAGCAAAAGGTATCAATCGGAAAGTAGGATGGCGCCAACTAACTGCGCCGCGCCCGCGCCGTCCGCTATGCAACATATTTAAAAATTAAAATTAGTGTGCTCTCATTCCTTATAATATACACCCATAAACGCATAATGGCATCTTCAAATGCACAATCATTGAAAATTATGAAATATAAATACATAAATTGAAAAACTTCACGAAATGATTGCTTAAATCGAAGCGGTGCTTTCTCTTTGATCATTAAGAAAGCAAGCAAGTGCAGCACCACATTGGTATAAAATTTGAGACGCAATACCGAAAGCGGTTTGTTTTGGAAACTTTTATGGTAGGTCAGTACAACTGCGCAAAAGACTGTGTAACGAAATATCGAAAAATTGCAAAATATTGAACGTCTCTTTAGTCCTGGAATTACGTAAACCGTTGAGCAAGATTGTCCAAATGTATATGAATTAAAGTGAACCGCTCCGTCCATCCGGCATCGGGTGAAATTGCGTTGATAAGGTTACATAAGAGTTCCCATCTCGAGGAGTGCAGGTGAGACCCGTAGGCATCCTAGCTCAGACGAGTGCCCATCAATCATCACTTACCTACTTACCCACTTTGTGATGCGCTGATGCAAATATCTGACACTCCTAATGATGTGTCAAGTGTCAACGACCGCAAAACGCTCTTGTCTATGAATTTGTGAATATCTTAAACAAATGTAGTGAAATCCTTTGTTGTTGTTCAATCATTATACAATAGCCCCATGTTCGTGCTAACTTTTAAAAGGTCGTATAGAATGAAATAATATTTCACTAAATTACCTAATCATAAAATATCGTATATTGTATTCTAAATTCTTACACAAATATCTCACAATTAAACATAATTTGGACAAGCCGAGTCAGCCACCTTTCAGTCGTGTATATGGTAAATACATTTTTTCTTTATTATTAACTCGTTAAAACACACGAAATGCGTGCCCTTATTAAAACACTTATAAAATTTTGTTAATTCGAATATTCGTGTTCTGATAATCCGTTACAAGCTCCGAGAAGGTACGCTACGCACCTCACTTCCTCAATATTACAAGAAACTATAGTTTTAATGAACGTCACTTTAAGGCTTATCAAAATACTTTGCAAATTTGGTTGATACTTTACGGTTTATTAGCTGCGGCGATATCCGATATCGTTTCGGTCCTTCCCGAAAGTATTCAAAAATATATACGAATATGTTACAGCTGGTCATCATAACTGTGAACACAATATTATTATATTTTATATAAGGATTTTTGGATCAGTCAAGTGCAGGTTTTAATGTTGTGCAGCAATTTTATTACGACTTTAATAATTCGATCTAATAGATCAAAATCTAGGGCATATTTGTATTAAACAAAATTAAGTTTAATATTACCAACTTTAATTATTAAGTTTAAACTAAGAATGTAGCCATACACCATTTTACCCATATTTCATTAGTCCATTTCAACATGTCACTGACAATGAATAAGGACACGCCTCTTAAGTAATTGTGCCAAAAGTTTTGATATCAGACGGGTCAAACTTGTCGTATGGTCATTCTGTTACTTAGTTCCGTTACACAGATATATACATTAAATTTTACTTCTGAAGCTTATACTTTTATGGTTATAGCATATTTCTATAGAGACTTTGCAGTAAGAAGGTATGACGAATGTTACACTTATAACGCCCCGAATACGTAATAACAGTACACAGAAATAAATCTGCCACCAGCTTAAGCATTAACACTGCTATAAACTGCAATGCAATTTGCAAATATTACGCATCGCTTAATATCCCAAAAGCGAGACAATTAACACAAAACTTTCCAACGCAATAGCTCACTCAGTTGACCTATTGATTTGGGGCATTCATCCATTGAATAGACATGAAGGTCACTGTCTAATCCTTCCACTGGTCCTACGGTATGCCGTGTGGCACAATCCCCGCGAGTGGGGTGACGCAGCGCGGCGGTGTCACTCGCTCAGTCGTCGCGTACCCGTGAACTTGGCCTGGTCCGATCACCCTGGCCCCGAGGCCTTCACAGAGGCGCCGCCCGCGGCCTATAATAGCTGGGCCGGCGTCTCCCTTAGCCTCCAGAGTGGCCTGTGACTTCGGCAGACATGTTTCGCGCTTTGTGCCTCCTAGCTGTGCTCGCACTCGCTACCGTCCGCGCCTGCAAGCCCTGCAGTGAGTGTCTTGTCTGCATTTAACAAGTGTAGTGGTCAGTGTATGAATCGCATGCATGTGGCTGAATGTGTTCGTGTCCGTTTGTTCTGTGGATGTGGCTAACCAGTGCCTGTACTAGCTCCATAAACACATTATCATCTGGTAGCCAAAGTGCGACTCTATTTCAAACAAACTTTCTCTCGAACGTAAAAAAAATATAAGCTATAGTGTACGACCTACATTTATGAATCAACATTATTAAATCGAGGTTAAATTTAACGAATAATTATACCAGCATTTTGACGATCATTTAAAACTTCGAACAAAAGTTATGCCTCGAAGCTTTTTGGGTAAAATTCTTGGATATTTATGTTGTATTCAGCCATATAGATTTTAATAATTAAAACCAATATATACGGCCATGAGAAAATGCGCTACCGTATACAAACGTGACAGTTGAAATTTTAATAATTTCTTCCAACACTCGATTGAGGCATTCGGTTCCTAGTGTTATGTCATGCATCATTTGCTAATAGTAAAGTGCTTTAGAGAGCTCTTCACTTAAGTGCACTATGGCTAGCGATATATGTTGAAATTTAAAATATTGCGGATGTAACAAAGCTTACTGAATATCAGAAAGTGTTCTCCTCATCTTAAAACTATCTGTAAAACTGTGAAACGGTACAAGCCCTTACCAAAATAATTAATGGACAACACATTAAATGCATCACAAAATACAGTGTATTTTACATTATTTCACATGGTCTTTTTTATTACTAGGTATAAGAAATATATTTAGATATGTTTTGTGATTTTATACCTTTCAAAACCATAAGGAGAATATAATAGAGACGAACATTTTAATAATCTTTCTTTATACCTTTATTAAAGAAAATGTTCATATTGCATTCTGATGTTAATGCTGTAATAACATAAATACAGTTCCCAATAAAATACAACGGCGATTAGATCTTTGTAATGTTACAAAGGCGATTGCAGTGACACTTTTAATATGCATTTATTATCATAACGTTTTCATGACAAACGAACTGTATTGAATAAACGAATTATTACTGCATTGTACCCTTAAACGAAATATTTCGGTCGTTATGTTAAATTTACCCACATATAAATGTGTCATATAAATGATAAATATTATTTGAATTTCAGAAGCTTAGAAAAGGTTTTTTTTGTAAACTTGCAGTACAGTAATAGTGGGTTATCGTTGTTCCATAAAAATAGTGTTTTGCATAGAGAGGAGAGGGATATAAAAAGTGCAAGTAACTAATCCTTTTATTTTTAAACAATAATTTCACTAACGCTGTTAAATTCGTAAATACCGAAAAGTCACAACTCACAATAAAGTTCGCGAGATAAACTATCGAACGATTTTGAACGTAATTCGACGCTTGCAATTTGACGAATAAAATTTCGACAAATTGTAATACAAAGAGAAACTGTAAAATGGTACAAATTTTACGTTAACGTATACAATGTTGAAAAACTAAGTGCAATATTATATTATGCAGTAGATTTCTGGTGATAACGCGTTCTTCATTTCCGTTATCAATGACTGTCGACCCAGTTTCGCGGTTATAAAACTTTAACAAAATGCTTATATGACTTCTTTATACATATCTTTTGCATATGTATAATGATCGAAGCTAAACTTTAATTAATATCAAACTAGCGTATGTTTTTTAGAAATTATTAATATGGTAAAGCTAAAGAAAAAATGGCACTATTTTAATGATTAATAGTTTATATACTAAAATAAATATGCACCTATAAATTAAAGACACAATTTCGAATATTTTTCAGAAGAAGGTAAAAGTGGCGTGGTGAGATTGTTATATTATTACCTATGTGCATTTGTTTTGGTAGGAGTGCGATTAATTTTACCCAACAATATGATAAATAAAGACATTATTTTGTTTTATAAGTTTTTATATGCAATACGGTATGCAAGCATTGTCAATGTAGATAATAAAAGTTATATCATAAATACTGTCCTTCCGTTTGCCCGTTTTTTTTTAATTATGCGACTGTGCTTTTTGCATCTGGCTGGTTGAAAACTTAATTTATTATTCTGACATTAATTTTTAATATTGATTGTTGCAGCATGTGGCGTGCGTCGCGGAGCTCGCGTGGTCGGTGGAGGGCCAGTCACTCCTGGAGAGTTTCCCTGGCTGGCTGCTCTCACGAGGGATGGGAAACTGATCTGTGGCGCCACCGTCATCGCCCGAGACCATCTGATTACCGCTACACATTGTATTTACGAGTAAGTTATCATCAGTCCAGTAGATCATCTAGAAAAGTCTGTCCCTATGTTTGCTTAAATGTTTTAAGCATACATAGGCACTGAACTGCGCAAGAGATTTTCATGCTGTTTTTTAATTGATAAAGTGATTCAAGAGGAAGTTTTATATGTATAATACATGTATAAAATGCCGGTTCGGTTTTGAAATATACAGATTACAGACAAAACTGTACTAAGGATACAAATGCCCACCTAAAATTGTTCATTATTAGTATTGTAATAAAATAGACGTGCTTTAGGACACAGACTAGATATTCCTCACTGACACATGAGCGTGGGCGGGACGATACGCTTCTAATATTAAAGGTCAGTAACACATCGTCGTGATAACGCAAACGCTTACAATCTTTATATTTAAAAAAAAAACCACGATCGTAAAGAGACTTGGGAGATATGAGAATCAGTAGAAAAAACGCTAAGACCTACATTCATTTACCGTAATCTAGGTCAGTTTTTAAATTATACCGAGTCCGATATCAAATTAAATAAATTACCCATATAAGTGCCATAAAATCTGTGGTGAGGTGCATCGTTATGGCTCAGGTACATTTATTATCCATTTATTTCGTGACCTAGTGACTGGTTTACCTTTTGAAAGATTTAAAATTCGGCCTTAGGACATTATTTAAATCAAAAAAAGCTCTAAATCAAAGGAAACGGTACATACATACGAGGAGTATCGTATTCTTTTTTATTTCTGAACGAAAGTAATTTTAAAATAATAAATTTACTTCCAAGTAGGTTTCATGTGGAATTTATCGTCAAAATTTCCAAAGTTAATTTTAGGCCGAGACCTGGTTTAAGCATAGAGACGACTGTTTTCACTAATTCGTTGTATGTAATGAAACAAATTTCGTTAAATATTGAAGCTAAATAATTATACTGTTATATTCTGAAAGTAGGCGATGACTCATCTTAGAAATGACATACATTTACAAAATCATTGTAGTCGGATTGGTGCAGTGGTAACACAGAACTGTCTTATATCAAGGGTCGTAGGTTCCATAGGAAAAAAAATATTTTTTGTTTCACAATTGAATACATTATTAGTGTTTGCATAAACATATATTTTAGAAATTATTATTCCCCCTTATTCCTTATACATAGTAAGTATCCTTCAAAGAGGTTAAATATTTATGTATTAACTAAATTACTAAGAAGACTTACGATAGGAATATGATATTAACTATATTTAATTGCATATTGATTTTGTATTGAATAAATGAATAAAAAAATGAAATAATTACCTATTACTTTAGATTTTCTCATATTAAGTATATGATAATTCATCTGACGAATGTTTAAGCACTTAAAAGCAAACAATAGCACGTGGGTGAGGACAAATTGGTGAAAGTTGTTAATGGTTATTTTAAGAATAAACGACGACACAGCGTCAACTAACTGAAACCAAATAATTATATTTTGATTTCACTGACTGTGCTATCTTAAAATATATACTTTTCATTGTTTTTAACTAGAGAAAAGGTCACTTATATATTTACACATCATATGAATATAATGTTTTTGCATTTGTATACATATACAATAATTATGTTTTCTTAAGTAATTGTAACAATACCTACACAATATATATTCGTATTATATTAATTCGAATTCTATGTACTATTTCTATATCTTTATATTATTTTTTTTGTTTCTTAAAACGGATCATACTTGTAGGATGACCTGTTTTTGTTAATTACAAATTATAGAAATACTATTTTTTGTAAACTTTTGAAGTTGACTGAAAAAAACTGCTTTGGGTTTTAAACATCTTGAGCCATAACTAATATGGATATAATATTTTCACTTAACAAACATACTTATATTCAATCCAAAGTTTATCTTCCAATAATTAAAAACGATTTAAATTACTCTAACCCGAACTAACGTGGCTTAGTTCTTAAATATCTTTACGGAAGTAAAATGTATACTAAATTAACGAATTAATTACCAAAATAAGAAACAGCGCTACCGTTAATAAGCTTTAAGTAATATTAACATATTATTCTCTTTTAATTACTGCGCTAAATTGCTTTAAAGTACCTATCGCTGTTTGTATCTGTCGTTAATAACAAAAATTACTTTATGTAAGTTTGTTTACGAACACCTCTTACGCACATTTGTGCGGTGTAAATCATGGATAAATTAAAGATTGTCGCATTTAGTCTTTAAGAGTGTAATTATATAAATACCTACTACACAAAATATTTCTAGATAATATAGTGGATATAAAAAAAAACATTTGTCTCATCCTTTATCAATTTATTTTCTGTACTTTATCAAGTTATATTCTCGTACTTGCCCAGAGATCTTACGAGCGTTAATGTTATTTTCCTCAGTGTTAGGTATATAGCCAGGGCCGTGCTAACGCTCGGTAGCGCCTGTGTGCAGTGCCTACGAAACGTCTCTTTTTTAACGAAACTTCATAAAAAAATTAATTATAATTTTTAACGAATATTATAAATAGACTTGTTCAATACAAGGGCTATGTTCCGCCTATTGTAAGTACTATTGTTGTTCGATTTAGTTGAGTATCGATATGTAAGAACGTATCGTACGTATGCTCAACTATAAAAAAAACACTATTTTAGGTAACAAAAATAATTTAGGTGGCAGTGGCGGCGCGGCGCCCCATAATGTCTTGGCGCCTGTGTGCACCGCACACTGCACATAGGGACGGCTAACGAGTAATGTTACCATAAAAAAGGGATAGATCCCAAGATAAACCCCTACAACATACATTACGTATGTGTTTTAGTGGCGTTGTAGGCCTCTTTATAATATTAGTACTTATACAATATCAAATAATAAATATTTATGATGTTGTGTGAAATAGGTCTTAGCTAGTGACGAAATTTTAAACATCTTAAATAGTCATTTTTATCTTTACAGCGTCTTTTATAGTTATAAAAAATCTTACGTAGACCAGCTGGACTAGGTAAGATTTTTTCTAATCATAGCTTTGTCCAGTAATGCTCTTTTTAGACGTTCATGTGTATTTCTTATAAATAGCAACGTAACAATTGTTTTACCTCTCGCTTAAATATCATTACTCTATTTTATTATTATTACTTACTTAAGTGTAAGTGCGATTTAAAACCGCTAATCGTGATAAAAGACCACCGGTATATCACCTTTTAAATGACTTTATCCATGAGCAATAAAACCACTTGTGTCCTGACATATTAATATTTATCTTGCAATTATCTTGTAACGGACTTAAAATTTTTACGAGTACCAATTTACTTACGTATCTAAATGCACTAAAAATATAGTGAAGAAAGTTATAACAGTGGCAATGGGCTATCAAAATTCAAAGTGTTTAATTTTTAACAACGTATTTTAAATCATGTCCACGTAACATTTTCCCCAATTCCCGCCAATTTCGCTTAACGATGCGTTCAATAAATGAGTTTATTACAAATTTAATTTCGAACAACACGAAGCTATAAAAATACATTTATGATTTGAATATTACTTCAATTCAAGCACTTTATTATAATTAAGAGCAAATTGAATTACAAATCGTTAAACGTTAAGTCTAATCTCATTAAGGTAGAGCTGAAATTACGAAATAGACCTCGAAGTTCATATATTGCATGCATATGTATTTGAAGGGCCTTGCTTGTCTTCTTATGCAAATAACGTTGCAGTGTCCATCTTTATTTACATGCCTTAATTTAACTTTACGCAATTTCAGAGGTTGAATGTAAATATTACATACACACTTTTCCATAGAAAAGTAAAAGGAGGAAAATTGTATTGTATTGTATTGAAACTTTTATAAGCTGTAAACACATATTTTATTTTTTTCTTAATATTTTGGTTCATAAAAATATTAACTATATTATATTTATAGTGCATGGTTGTATTTTGTTCTGAGTCCTTATCCAAAAAATCACTTATTGAGTCTTTTTACTATCAAATTAAATAATAAAGAAAATCTACCCTCTATTATCTGTTCAAATTCCAAGGTCTCTAACGATTCGGGTCTAGGTCAATAATGGATGCGTTCGCGTTGTTGCATTTCGTTATGCCGCAATCGATTGTCTCGTGCTTTTGTAACGTGCTCTGAATATGTAATTTGTGTTAGGAAACAATCTTCTCCATCTTTATTGTCTCAGCTGTGTCAATACGAATATTTACAGGTAGCTTATGTCAAAAGGAGTTCACCTATTGTAAAGAATTTTATTTCGTAACTAGTAACACAGAGTTTATGGCCCTCGTCGAATAAAAATTGTAACTATCTATCTCATTTTATGGAAGTTTAGAAGAACGGTTTTATCTATAGTACGCGTCATTTATGTTTAGCGCTGGACGAGAATAGCTGCACATCTGTAGAATCGCGCTCGTAATTGACTTATTGGTGAAAAGTTGAAAAGTTGCCTTGAATAAACTCTTTGCAGTCTTTTCACTTAAACCTTTTTAAGTTGTACAAACATATCATTATTTAATTCTAATAATTCTCTTATTTACAGAGTTGAGGCGTCCCGTCTTTCAGTATTGGTGGGAGAATATGACGTAAATAAAACAATATCTAAAGGATTCCCGGTGTCGCACGTATTCCAACACCCGGATTTCAATCGATATACATACGACAATGACATCGCAGTGCTGCGTCTCGCTGAACCTTTGCCGGACAACCTTTATCGGCCGGCGTGCTTGCCTGGTACGTTAAGCTATAAGAATATATTGTATCTGTATTGATATAAAACGCTAAAAATTTTTGAACGTATCATTATAATTTAATAAGAGCCTTAAAAAAAATATTTTTTTATAACTATTATTTTTATTCATGCTGAGCGCTATGGGCTATTTTATAAATTATGTATTACGACAAAATATTATCTGCGTATACAAAAATACGCGGGGTGAAAGAATTCATGCACTAAATTTAAATAAATTCTAAATGTATTAATGTTCTAAATTTAGTAATGTCAATTTTCTTTTTTTCAAGCGTAGCAAAAATGTTGCTAATTTTAAAATTAGATTTCATTAAATTATTCCCTATTATATTCGACTCCAACTCGAATAACAACCATGAAAATTTAGGTATTTAATTAAAAAGGTCTTATGCTAAGGACAAAAAGTTTAAAAAGAAATACATTTACCTACAGTCACTAATATTTTTTTTAGATGATGACGACTATCTCGATGGTGGTGACGCCATAGTTTCCGGTTGGGGCAGCACCGTTGAAAAAGGACCGTCCTCTAACATTCCCATGAAAGTAAGCCATTTATGACTTTCACTCTCTAGCCGCAATTATAATTATATATTCTATAAATAAACGTAACTATGAAGTGGATAAGGTAATTTATTACCTTATTAAAAAAGCCGTACTTTGCTGGAACATTTAAATATATTTTTAGTACGACATTAGTAATTTTCTATTTAAAAAATTAAAAAATACTTTTTACCCCCCTTTAAAAATTCAACGTGTGTAGTTTTTTAGAATGTGATTTTTGTATGTTAAATTGGTTGTCCTTATGTTTTGACAGGCTGACGTACAGATTTGGTCTCAAGAACAATGCACGAACGCGGGCTACGGCCGGCGGAAGGTGACTCCTCGTATGATATGCGCCAACGCCCCGGAACGAGACTCTTGTACTGGAGACTCTGGAGGACCTCTACTTATGGCCCAACCGCACTTTACACTTGTTGGTAAGTTTAAAACCTACTAAACTTTATTTGATAATTATTAATTATGTAAAGAGGTCACTAAGCTTTTCTTAGTACCAAGTAGCAACCCCTATATTAGTAGCCACAGATTTTCTACAGATAAAACATGTATTGGAATTTTATAAAATTACTTACGTTACAAAAAAAACAAACATGAGAGGTGTCAAGGGAAACCCGGATAGAACGAAGTTCCTTTTGATTAACTAGTAAAGGAATTGTATTTTTTTAATAGAAAGACGAAACGAAAATAGCTGGCTTGTTTTCTGAGAGAAACAAACGCGCTCGCCGCACGGCTTACAACTGCAGCAAAAAGTAGGGTTACAACTGTTGGTCTTATGAATGATATTACATAATATTTTGTATTTTCCTATATTTTCCAGGTATAGTTTCATGGGGACGTGGTTGTGCAAGACAAGGATATCCCGGTGTGTACGCGCGGGTCGACCGCTTCATGCCCTGGCTCAAAGTTGCACTCCGACATGCCTGTCTTTGTCAACCACCTTCATTCAATTAAACTTTGATCTAAATAAATTATGAGGCTACGCCAAGAGAGAGCTTTAAGTCGTTTAGTGACCATATTTTAGAATTGGGCAAATAAGAAAATTATTTTCTTACAAATTTTAAACTATTGCAGTGACTAATCAAAATGTTCCCATTATTATTAAATAGCGAAATGCTGCAATTTCTAATTCTAAGATATGGCAACTACAGATTTATGTACAGATTATAAACTAATGGAAAGTGCTACCTGTGTATCTTCTAGCTTTTGTAATATTGCCATGAAAACCAAAGTGATATTGCTTAGGAGATTCAGTACACAAGTGTTTAAATATTAATGTTATAATGCTAAATTTATATAATTGTTACATCAGTATTAAGATTTATCTAACGATAAATAAATGCGGACACCTTACCTACCATTTAGAAATTGTATATTGTCTTTGCATCTATTTATACAATTATTGTTAATTTTTAACGTCTTAGATATTTTAATAGGAATAATTTACAATTAGTATCGAAGGCTGTGACTTAGTTTTTAGTGTTTTAATATAAGGTTTTATTTATTTTCAGAATGTAATACAAACATATATTTTTGCGTGTTAAGTAACTACTTGATTCTTTTGGTTACGTAAAATGAATATACAATATTGCTGAAATTATTTCAATATATTATTATATGGTTAACTGAATTTAGTATTTTATTACACCCTTCAAAAACTTTCCAACCGAAATAAATAAACTTATTCATTTGGCCTTATTCACAAATTTGTGTAAAGAATAATGACTTTAATTTTAACTTTAATATTTATTTTAATTGCTTTCAATATTACTGGCAATGTCGTAAATAAAATTACTCTGTTTCCCCGCCAAATTTGATACTTTTGACAGTGCGCTGACATTAAGGACGCCACTACCAGCTGATTGTTTGTGATCGGTGTTAGTGAAATGAGTTTAAAATATTCATACATTTCTAACTAAATTACAGGGTAAACTCAACTTATTTATAGATAAATAGTTAAACCCAAACTAGGCGTGTTTTAGAGAATGAATTTTTCGGACAATGAAGCAGTAAGTATGAGGTTATTAGCATATATAATGCACAATGATTCTTAAGTCACATTGAAAATGTATTTATTTTATGAAGAGCACGCCAGAGGTTCAAATAATTTTTAGGATGTTTATCAACAGTAACCGTTATCATAACTATTTGTTTAGGACGATACATCAAGTGTTGAGAGTACTTCAAACACTGATAATACTTCACGAAGTGAGACTCCGACAAACTCTCGTGTAAAAAAAAGAAGACGCGGCAAGAAAAAGCACATTAAACCAGTTAAACCTCCTTATAAATTTAAGTAAGTTTCTAAACAGATATACCCTTTTTATTTACTTTTTATTTTATTTAAGTTTGGTATATGATATAAACTAATAGAATGAAAACATGTAGTTTAAATTTTAATTGTTACATTGTCATATAACATTACCCCGTATAGGTGATTGAGAATGTTTGAAATCCTGCTCAGTACTTAATCCATAATATGTAACTTTTAAAATTCATAATAATATAATGATCATTTGTTAACATAATATGATTAGTAAGGCAATGCTTAACTTAGTGGTGTTTTATATAGTTGTAGTGCCAAAGAAGACCATGGGCAACCGCTATTTGGTTGTCAGTTCAACCACCACCTGGGTGAAGGTGAACCTCAAATCTTTGCAGTAGTGGGTAGCAACCGCGTTTCGATTTATGAATGTCCAGAAGCTGGTGGCTTTAAGTTTTTACAGTGCTATGCAGATCCTGATGTAAGTGGGTCTTATTATTAATAAAGAGTTTGTTATTTGGGATCAATACTTAAGAGATAATTTTTTATGACTTTTTGATATTATTGGGTTGATATTTTTTATATTTAAGCAAATTTTGTGAATTCAATCACCAATAGAAATTCAAATGATTTGTGAGTGTCAAGACTTCCTTTATTTCTTAAAGCATATAGAACTAGCATACATTTTATAGTAATTGTTAATATATTCATAAATAATAATTCTCTTTATTTTCAGGTGGATGAAACATTTTACACATGTGCCTGGTCGTATGAAGAAGACACAAACCTACCTCTTTTAGCTGTAGCTGGATCTCGAGGCATTGTTCGTATTTTCCATCCAGCAACCCAGACTTGTATCAAGCACTATATTGGTCATGGACATGCAATCAATGAAGTCAAATTCCATCCGAGAGACCCCAATCTCTTGTTATCAGCTAGCAAAGACCATGCTTTACGACTATGGAACATTATGACTGACGTATGCATAGCTATATTTGGAGGTGTTGAAGGACATAGGGATGAAGTATTGAGTGCAGATTTCGACCTCAAAGGAGAAAGGATCATGTCCTGTGGGATGGATCATTCACTTAAACTGTGGAGGCTAGATAAACCAAGTATGCATGAAGCAATTAAACAGAGCTATAACTTCAACCCACATAGAGCCTTAAGACCGTTCAACTCACTGAAAGAACACTTTCCTGATTTCTCTACACGGGATATACATAGGAATTACGTGGACTGTGTACGTTGGATGGGTGATCTCATTTTGTCCAAGGTAAGTTTCTTGTTAAGTGATATAAGTACAATTTGTTAATACATTCTTCATTAAATTTTTTTTTGAGAAATACTTGGTAATATACTGACATAATTAATTTATGAATAATTATCGAGACTTATCAGTGTTATACCACCCCTTAAATTTATATAAGTTTAAATACAAAAGAGATAGTGTATATTCTTACCCGAACTGTAGAATACAGTAGAACCTCGATAAGTTAAAGTCCAAGGGAAACACAAAATATTTTAAGTTATAGAGGTTTTAAGTTATCAAGGGTCTATGTTAGGGATGGGCTAATTAAGAGGTAGGTATGTACATGTGTATGTACATATTTTCCTTTCCATTCAAATGCGTCAGAAGGATTGGTTTAATAAAATCTTTGTTTCTTCAAGATTTCAGTTTCTTTTTTAATGATGAGTGATAATGTACATGAGATCCCCAATTGAGCCGCAACTTCTTTTCTTTTCAATCCATTTTTCACTGCTTCATTTTGAAGCAGTGAAATTTGTTTATTCTTTTTGAAGTCATTTTAAGCAAGTTTTATCACACAGTACGTTAAGTGATGTTTCCAGGACAATGATCAAAAACTTATGATCTAAGAAAGCCGTTGTCTTAAGGCTAACCGCCGGAAAGCTTGAAAGAATTTCTAAAAAGCACGTGCAAGCAATAAATGTACCGAAATCTTTTGTTTTACACACTCTTTCAAAATGGAATATTGACAAACAATGTTATGTTATAGAGGTTGTGGAAACATTTCTTTTAGTTACTGAGGGCCAATACAGAGATTACTTATTGAAGTTATAGAGGTTGCGTATTTTGAGTTACAGAGGTTTTGGGCTCTGATGGGAAGGGAACATATTATTTTTTGAAGTTATAGAGGTCTTTAAGTAACCGAGGTTTGACTTATCGAGGTTCTACTGTATATCTTAGATACCAAATTTCTTTAAAATCCACCTAGAAGTTTAAACTTTGCTTTATGTTAATGCTACTTTGCTTTAAGATACTTTCTCATTTATTACATTAGCAAATAGAAACTAATTTTTAATATATTTTATGTTTGTTTTAGTCATGTGAGAATGCCATAATCTGCTGGAAACCTGGACGGCTAGAGGACACAGAATTGCGGCCTGGAGACAACTCGGTCACAATAGTTCATAGATTTGATTATAAGGAATGTGAAATATGGTTCATTAGATTTGCAGTGGATTATAGTCAAAGAGTGAGTGGAGTTTGTATAATGCATATAATGTATTTGTAAGGTTGGAAGAGTAGTCTGTAAATGATTATTATAATAATGCTAAGGTTTACTATTAAACTGTTATATAAAATATTTTAGATTGTTATCTATTTTTCTTAATTTCAGTGCATATTGAAAATTAATAATAAATTAATAAATGTCTTAGTGAGAAAATTTCAGCTTAAAAGAGCGTTTTCTCGTAGTATTAAGCATCTTATTAAATCTTAAATGTTTCTGCTGCTAATAAATAAATCATCTGTTATAGTAATTAGCGAGCTTTGTTATATGTATTATAAATTAGAAAATGTTGTGTTATATTTTATAGTGAAGTCTCATGTCACTATCATATAAAAAGATATAATGTATTGTTTACAGGTGATAGCGCTAGGCAACCAGTGCGGCAAGACGATGGTGTGGGAGCTGGGCAGCGTGGCGGGCGGCTCGCGCGCCTCGCAGCTGCACCACCCGCGCTGCACCGCCGCCGTCCGACAGGTACGTCCACCGGCAACTCCTGAATCGCGCTTATGATATTTTTTCCTGATACCATATATATGCAAGTTCTTGACATCCAACAAGTCTTTCCTCTCATAAGTGAACTACCTAGAATTACCCACCTGTCTAACTATGTCCGTGCTTCCAATATTTCGCATTAAAATTAAAACATGGATGTTATAGCTGTCACCATTATTTGTGTCTGTTTGGCAATGTATTAGGTGGTCTAATTGTCATGTATTTTTATTTTTAAAATAGTGTCATATGGTAATTTGAATTAATTGAATTCATTTTACTGCAGTTGGAAACCCCGCTGATTACCAACTTACCTATAGTATATAAGTACACTGTGTAAATAAGCAATATAGTCCATATTGGTTTATTTAATAACCTCCTCATAAATATCACAATTTAAAATTTATATTGACACATTCTTATTAATTTTTCAAACTATAATTTTTGTAATACTTTCAATGTATTGTTGACTAATCAAATCAAGATTCTTTAAATATTTGGTAACACTTATTAGTTTTTTTCGTCCAAAAATATTGCACATTGATTATTTGAAGGTGATCTGCAAAAATCGAATTTGTAAGACATTATATTATCTTTATTATAATAACATAATATCATTATACACACTTGCAATCTATCATTTATGCGCAATATTTCTTCCAACATTTAACATTTAAACTTACTTAAACATTATTTGTTTCCAGGTAACCCTGTCCAGGAATGGCAAGGTGCTACTGACATGCTGTGACGACGGTACTATATGGAGGTGGGATCGGGTAAACAACAACAACTAGCTACCCTTAGCGAGGAATCTCATCATTAAGAGTTCTTGCATGGAAAACATTACTTATACTTTTGTGGTTTTATCTACAATGAATATTGTTATAGTCATGGTAATTTCTTAAGTTATCATCAATCCCATTCTATAAAAAGTGAAGTAGAAACTTAATCTTAACGTGCAGAGCACGGGGATGTATGTGAAAAACTAATTAATATCTTAGTTTAATAATTTCTCAAAATTCCAAACTGTGATATATCGAAATACTGCCAGTTCGGTGCCTGGGTTCATTCAGTGTGTTAATGTAAGTACAAAACACATGATCGTAGTTTTGTACATTAGTATGCTATTTTTGTAAATAAAGCTACATCAATATGTTCTTTACAATTTATAAAATGAAATAGACTGGTTTTTGTCAAATATGTTTTTTATTTCATAGTGATTTCTTGAAAGGCAATCAATATGATCGTCAATTGAATTATAAAATCAGGTCAATATTTAAATTATTCTTTTGTACACTTTACAAGTATGATAGTTATATTAACTGTATGTAAAATTTAATTCAGCGTCTTAATTGAAAGGAGTATTTACAAAAATAAAAGACCTTCATACAAAAACTCATATTTATTGACCAACGAATTACGTCTACGTATTAACAAATGAATCACAGGGGCCAAGGTGTCTCGTGTCCTACTCGCTGTTACTCTAATTACGTATTATTCGATTCGAGATATATGATTATGTTGACTCGACTGTGAAAGTAATATATCGAATATATGTCAGAGTAAGAGTAAATAAGCAGAGATGGGGTACTAAATACAATCTAGCTTTACATTCTGAGGATATATGATCACGGAATATTTGTAAATAATAATCAACGTACCATGATCAAATATCTCAAACCGAACGGCTGTAAACAATCTAATAGCTAAACACCGACAACATTTATACACTACATGAGACAATATTAACTTTTAAACTTGATGTTTTATAAAAGTGATGGTTAAGTTATATGTATTGTGTAATTACTTCACATTCTGTCGTGTAAAAACAAAATATACTTAGAAACATCTAATGAAACTATTATAAAGGTATATTGGCAGGGCAGCCCTCTATTGCTTCATGCATTTCTTTTAATATCTTACTGGGAGAGTCGATACTCCAAGGAAAGCGCAACGCCATCTAGCGGCGATATCATATCAAAATCCTTTATAAAATTTACTTATCAACCACTTTTTATAAACTATCATACACTAATCTACGCTTAAATGACGCCATAATTGAATTTATTCCATTCCAATAAAATTCAGTCTTTAAAAATTCTCTAATTAAACGAGCAACTATTATTGACGTAACCAATGTATAAATAAAATATAAAATTCGATTTTATCATTCGTCTTTTAATACATTGTTTTATTTTATCCTTTTTAATATTTATACAATTCGAATAGGATTTCAGTTCAATTATTTATAGAGAAGGAGACGAGAAAGAACATTAGCATGTTATAATTTTCGAGAAATATGAAGATTTTTGCGGACAATAGATTGAGATGAACCGCTTTGGGACAGATAAGCTTTATTATAGTAAAATTTGTAGCATTTATAGACATAAAATGGGCTGCCAATTCATCTATTGCAAGTGAAGATATATATACATACTACGTGCACTAGATAAGCTATCTTTATTAAAATAACGATTTTATTCATTCCATAAACTGGGTCTACAACCCCTATATAAAAGATCTATTTCGCCATTTAAAAATATATCCAAGATATATTTGTAATGACAATAAAAGCTCGAACGAAATTAATTGTTTTTTTTAACAGTCATAGTAATGATAAAAAGATTTAACAAGAAATGGCTGTAGTATCAATGCCAAGTATAAACTGAGTGTATTATTATTTGTGAATTTATCACGTGCTGCATTTTGCATAGATGAACCTAGTATAATCTATAAACATTGAACAAAGTGTTTCATAACATCTTTTAAGCAACAAAGATGTAGAACAGAGAGACAAAGAACAGAGAGAGTAAAAAGCAAACTCAAAAATATATCAATTTAAAATCGATATATTAGAGCACGAAAAACGAATAAAAGTGCAACAATGTTGAACCTAGTACTATATCGGCATTATGAAAGATCAAATAGTCAACAGATAAAAAAATGCAATCGCAAAGGCATAGATATTTCTTTTTTTTTATTGCGTAGATTAGAATTTAGAAGAACTACGATACTTACCTAATTGGGCGTTAAAACTACGTCACAAGATACTTTAGCTTTGACATATAATAATATCAAGTCTAGCAGGCATTATATACGAAATCTCAATTTTAAGCCATCTTTAATGGGTAGCTTAAAATTAAGTGTTGCGTGCTAACTAACGCTATTGGGGCATCTAATAGTTTTGTAAGTTTGAGAAGTGTAAATAAAACTAGTGTTATAGAACGAACTATATTAAAGAATAAAATCAAATACACAGTATGAAAAATAGTGTTCTGTTAGATCTAATAGTGTTTAATATGATACCGTCACGAATTCACTGGGTAAAATTTTGGGACTGTTAAAATATACGACACTTATACTTATTACTACATAATTTACTTACCCAGAGAATCAGTCACGCAAAAAACATGAATCAAAAAAATAAAATAACAAACAAAAAAAATATAAAATCAAAACAAATTAACAAACGAATACAAAGAAAATATGTGTTCGGTACTGAGTTAAGTGTAATATTATGTATAACAATCAATTGAAAAAACTCATTTTTAATATTTCTCGTTTCACTGTTTTCTTGTAACTAGAGATTCTTATTAATAACGCTGACTCTATAGCTCCACTTCTGTGGCTATTCACTATTTTCTCATTTAAGTATTACCTTAGTAATTTTTTGACTGCATTTTTAATAATTCAAACTTTTCTAAGCATAATGTGCTTACATATACTTATGGTGTTGCGTAATGTTTTAAAATTTGAATTTTACATTTCGAGATCCATTAGAAATATTCTTATTCTATAACATCACAGATAACAGAAACATCTAAATAACTAATGACTAGAAATGAGTATTTTTCACAATTTCGCATTCTACAATAAATAATATGGAATGTACATGACTAGAACACATTTATAAAGTATAATTTAATGCATGATTAAATTCAAAACGAGACAAATAAACTATGAATCTAAATCTCGTAGAGTATTTTAAAACGAATTAATTCGCGTTTATATTTTTCAAGCGTAACATAACATTCTTGTAAATTTGATGTTCAATTTTAGTTTCGAAAATGAAACATCATAAATAATTCCCTATAGACTAAGAGCTATTGACGACTTTACAGTTTTCACTGAGAATGTCACGAAAGATCACGAAGAGGTTACATCTGGTAACACTTACTTGAACAATTTAAGTCCTGATTGGAGGAACCAATAAATCCATCGATAGCTCTTGTCTTCCTATTAACATAGTATGTAATTTTTCACCTACTACACGCTACGGGTGTATCACAACATCAATTTATTTAGCTTTAACGTGCATCAATATATAATCATATACATATAGATATATACCCCTGCATAACTTCTTTTCAAACAAATACACTTCGATAAAACTCAAATCGTGTGAGCATACATTTAAAACGTTTCTTACAAAACTACAAAAATATCATCTACGATAAATCGTTTGTACATAATTTTCCCATTAAAATATCGTCTTGAACTGTTCTAAATACTCACTAACACATTCCGCGCTTCACATAGTATAATGTGCGACTCTGTAGTACATGCACCTTTTATACATAATTTCGCAACATATTTTTAAAATCTATTTACTTTCCTAACATACAATGTGTATTGCGAAATCTACGAACCATAAGCTCTACTCCGGAAGCAATCGACGTCGATTTTGACTAGTTTCGACTTTCGATACGGTTTTGAGCGACTTCGAATAATAATTAATACCTTTTTGTTTATGTTTCGACAACAATAGGATAAACTGATATTTTATTCGATTCTTTGTAATAGTAGCTTAAGTTCCATTGCAGCACCCATGACTCCATCGCAATGCGGGACAGTGGACCATCGAAGGGTTTTAGTCGCTTTGAGTACGACATAATGTTCTTTTTTCCTTTTTCCCGAGTGAGTACGTGAGTACGTGAGCACGGAAAAAAAGCTTTCCACAGCTCGGCAAGCGGTATCAAAAATTTCGATATCGACGACGATTGCATTTGGAGTACAGCTTTATATATTTCTAGACAATTTAACTATTGTAATGTAAACGCGAATCTAGAATATCTTCCATAAGAGTGGTTTTACATATCGAAAGTGATTAAATCTCTGTACATTATTATTTTGTTTTTATTGAAAACATTATTTAATCTACACCAAACGTCGGTAGAACGTAGATAAATACAACCTTTAACAATCAAATTAATTGTATTCATAATTCAAGGGACAAAAACACCTTATTACTATTCTTGGAATAAAACGGGAATCAATGAATGTATAAGAAATGTTTAAATACTTTATAGTTCACGTGAGAAATTTGTGAATATTTTCTATTGTGAAATTTTATACGAATTGGGTGTATGTGGCATTTTAAAGAAAATTAACTAACTTTAATTATAAAACTGTTAATTATAAATAAAAAATACATCGTTTAGTAGGCCACTCTGCAACCAATGGGGATATAGGATGAATATTAGCTATCCTAATACTTATTGTAGACTCAAAAACCAATTTATCTGTCTCTAGTACAATACTACCACTGTGGTATTGTTGCGAGAGTGGTTTTTTAAATGCGAGGGGGTGAGGTCGCGGGGATATTGTGATACTTTAATGTACGTGTTTAAAATAAATAGGAATGATCATATCTCCACTGAGCGCAAACCCGAACGCTATATCCCGTGTGAGAGTAGCTACTACTATAGTGGGGTTGCGAGGGGGTGTGTGGGGGGATCGAGGGGGTCGAGTGGGTATGGCAGGGGATCGAGGGGGTCGAAGGGGTGTGTGGGGGCGAGGCGGTCACCGCACGCGGCCGGAGGGCGAGCGCAGGTGCGAGCGGATGTAGCCGGTGCGGTAGTCCACGGCGTCGCGCCGCAATCCGGCGCCGTCGTGCCCGCGTTGACGACGACGGCTCCATCTGTCCCGCCACCGACATCATCCCATCACATACCATACATACATTACACTTATCGACATGTTCCAACATGCTAAAGGTAGCATTGAGGGCAATAAAACCAACCAGCTTGACTCCCATTAAGCATTAAAGCTAACGTAATTCAGTTACCCTAATGAGTTAATACTAATCAAGTGCTGTTAACCCCATAAATCGCTAATCCGGCGACCTTTGACAGAAATCAATGTTGAATCTGATAAAATTAGCCTGTTATCAAATATATCCTTCGTCCTATACATAGTTCTGACAGTATTTTTTTTTTCAATTCGTATAATATACTTTAAGGGATGAACTATTACAACCAGTTTGGATTATATAATAAATTAAAGATATAATACAAACAAAACATTTTAAGATATTGAGCTCAAAATCAATAGGTACTACTATCCTGAGATAAAATAAAGTATTCTCAGACATTACCTAATTTCAAACACACTAGCGATTATTACTTTTATAAAAGGTTATATACACACGTAGAATATTAAATACAAAAAATCAGGAACACGTAACTTTATCCACTATCATATTTCTTTGATTAAACTCAATCATCACCCTTCCAAAAACCAACTATAAATTTTCTGGTTTAAAATAGAAGTAATTTCTTATTTCATAATACCTTGATTTCGAAAGAACGAAAAGTCGAATATCCCAAAAATTCTACGAATGTATCGCAATCTACGGGTCGTCTATACACGATGAGTCAATATGAGACGATCCTACGGTATGGCTCTACGCTACCGTTAGCTAATGCGGGTCAGTATCAGTTACAGTTAGGGCTGCCATGTATATAACCAATCCCCCAGGACCGGAAGCATAGGTACCCCGGATTTTGGAACTGTAACCCTGGACATTTCAATATTGGTGGTTTGGATCCAGCGTCCAGTTTTTCCCCAGACTACGATTTAAGCCCCGGACCCCTTCTAAACTAGGAAAAATCCGAGAAACCCGGACGGATGGCAGCCCTAGTTACAATGAGCTTACACAAGGCTACGGGGCACATGTACCTGTGGACACGTAAACCAAATCAGCTATGTAGTCCGATTCGTGCTGTGGGTAGAGCCTTTCCTTTCTCAACATGTAGTGCTCCCTAACAAATTACATTTATACAATGTTGGTGTGCATACCGTCACTTGAATATATACTTTGAGCATAGGTTAATTCGAATTTTTATCACTTATGTTAAAACATATAAAATTCAAAGCATAAAAATCAGAAAAGTAAGAAATTTCCTGACCCTTAAATAAAAACTCCTAATTTGCTTTTTAAAAATAGATTGGCAAAGTTCTATTGGAAAATGTGAACCAGTTTGCCATTTCTTCTTTGCACTGCAATGTTACATATAGTACTAAATATAATACCTATATCATATTATTTCTCTGTAGTACCTCTTTTAGCCGAATCATATTTTCACGTCCAATTTTAGCCAAATGTCACCTTCTTTGGGAACCTGTTTAAAAGCGATTCACTGAGGACTGAAAGTGTCCATTTTATAAGATAATATATACGCTTAAAGCATCACGCAAAGTGCGTGCAACTGTTGACCTTATACCCGGAAAAATAATGTATATTTCAAGAGATGATATAAAAGCTGTAAAACGGGAGGCGACCTTATTGAGCAACATGTATGGGTGGTACAATGCTTGACCGGACTTGCAGGATTTATATTTTTGTAGAAAGAGTAATTTTCTATATTTAATAAATAAGAAGTTAGACAATTTTTCTGCTTGAAAATTTCATCAACAGCAATTTGTATTTAGTACGCACTTTGTGTGACGCTTTGGAACGCGAACCGACATGCGCGAGTCAGAACGCATTTTACTAAATAATACAAAGTAGTTCAATTCGACAATCATTCTTTTAAACAGGGTATAGAACAAGGGCGGATCCAGCTATCTCGTCAGGAGTGGTCACTTATTCGTGGCAAGAAGAACTTTTATTTTAACTTTGATTGCAATAGATTAGTTAATGTAGGTATTTATAATTAAAATATAATTAGGGCTACAAGTGATCCTGGAACCAGCGCAGTTGTGACCCCCATGACCCCCCCTGGATCCGTCGTTGCTATAGAAGTGTAAGAGAGAGAGAGAGAAACGAGCGAGATAGCCAAGCGAGGATCTAGCGGGGTCCAAACCTGAGCAACCTCATGATGTAATCGGGCCAGTTGTCGGGGAGCATGACGAGGAAGAAGCCGACGGTGATGAGGATAACGCCCGCCAGCTTCATGCCCTCAAAGCACGCGCCGTAGTATGCCACGTCCAGCGCTGGAAGCACATATATTATAATACACATACAATCCCTAAATGCGAAAGTAACATACAGAGTTACTTCACGCCAAAAGTACTAAACCCATTGTAATGAAATTTGGTACACAAATGGTCTTGAGCCTGAGAAAACATAGGCTGCTTTTTAACAGGTAAAAAGGGTTAAAACGTAACGCTATTCAACGATAAGCCACTCATTATTAATTTATCTTTTAGTAGGCTCTAGATAAATAGCTATGTTGTCCTGTAACGGTCTTCCTTAAACTTATTTAAATGGTTCTATGAAACATAATATTGAAAATGCAATGTGGATTTTTTTTATATTTTTCTAATAGGTGATAAATCTCTGAATACATCGATGTGCTATATATTATTTAATTTTACAATATAAACCATTGCGGTGAAGTATTTTACATTATATCGAGAACTGTTTACAGTGTTTTTAATTAGCCGTCCACCATGGCATATATTCGTATTTATCAATACTACTAATATATAAAGATGAAGAGCTCGTTTGAACGAACGAGCTAGAATGAGGGAGAAACTACCTACTGTTTCTTTTTGTTCATTTATTGAGGAAGGCTATATAACAAGCGACCGAATAGGAGCGAAGCATCAGTCAAAAATGTCAAAACGAGGAAAAAAATTCCTTCGTTTTCGTGAGATGCGAACGGTTCAAGATACACAAAAGTTATGTATGAGATCGATTGAGAGAAAAAATACTATAAAAAGACTCACCAGCCGACACCGGGACCGCCACAATGAGTGCGAGCGAAACGAATATATTGTACGTTAACAAGTTGCCGAATTGGAAACCCATATGGAATACTGGAAAATTAAAAATATAATTTGTATATAATGTGACAATAAAAAATGCGCACAAGATTATAAATATAAAGCACAAGCCGGCGTGACTAGTGCTTTATAATCTTGTTTTAACATGCGTTCTGTTTCCGTGTCAATACCGGGATTAAATGTATTGCATGTGTTCAACCAAGTTCAAAAAGTAGCCAAATTTCAGACAAAATCATTTCGCATGTTTTGAGTAACAGAGAACTGAATATACTCACAAAGTTTCGCGTTTCTAATAATCGTAGAATAAGATTGTACGATTAACTCGATACTAAAGTAACAGTGAGTAGTCGCGTATTTCCCAATAATCTTAAGCTGCTTTAGTTACTATAAATTTTGCTATGTAATATTAAGTGTGGCAATATATTTTTTTAAAGTTCCTATTGCTTGTTGTGTAATTTGTGTATATTACTACTAACCATTCTGCCACTAGCGTTGGTCAGTATACTCACCAAGTAGCGCGACGCCGGCCAACAGCAAATGTAGCCAAGGCATGCGATGGGCGGGCAGCAGCTCCGTTCCCGTGAGGTAGAGCGCCAGGCACACCGGCCACAGCAGCGTGGCGTTCACTATGCCCAGGATCGAGAAGAACAACGCACGCTGGCCCGTGTTCACCTCACCCATCACCTTCCTGAACAGCACCTGAACCACAACCAGTTCTTGAAGACGTTTATGCACATATTTCAACTCTCCTTTGGGTAGTATATTTACTTAAATATAATAGAAATATGAATATAAGTCATTATATTAATGAGAAAATAATAAACCCCTCGAAAATACAAACTATTAAATAAAAAAAGGTATATCAAAATTAAATTAGTAAAAAGTTGAACGCCTTAAATAAGTGACGTCAAAGTTATTAAATGAACACGAACAAAGATTTGATTCGAAATCGTTTCACGAATGATTATGATAGCGTTACTTGTGTTTTGAAAATTTGCGAATTAAAAAAATAATAACAGAAATATAAGTTTATTTACAGAAATATATTTTCGAACTTGTATAATAAAAAACTGAGAAAGGCATTACTGTTTTTTCAGTCAAACTGTAACCTATGTATTATGTATTGGGAGCTTTTGGGGTTGTAGATATCTGGTTCTACAAAGCCGGACCCTAAAGATTACTGACAGAATATGTTTCTTAAATTAAATAAAAATTAAAACGACCATCAAACAACCATTAGTTCGTGCCAAACAGGAACGTAAAATCAATTTCGATGTAAAAATAATATTGTTGACTTTATCGCAATACGGGTCACAGGCGAAACACCATAAGCTGACTGCCCTTAATGCGATGCAACACGCCATTTTACAACTAAAACTATATAATTAATGTCTTTTTTGTAATTCTGAGCAAGCATTTAAAATATATAAATATAGTTGTATTGTGAAAATTTCATGACTCTTTCATCATGCCCTTTCCTAAGTATTTTAAAAACCGTTAAAATCTATAAAATAAATTAAACTAGATAGCAAATAAATACTGCTGCATATTCCTTTCAAATGTATGATCATCTAAAATAGAGCGGAGATATCCGATCATTTACAATGTAAAAAAAATCAAAAGCCTGCAAAACCATAAAATTAATCAGAGTGAATAACACCACTTACAGCTCTTGAACGGTTATAATAATGATTTAAATTGATTTTGCTTAGGCACATTTATTTTATACTCCTATAACAATATTACCACGTAGCATAGCTTATTTAAAATTAAGATAGTGGTATAATAAAATTGGTTAAGGCTCTTTAGAAAGTAAGTCAGATTTTGTAACTTTCTTAGTAGAAAATAAAATTAGTTACCTTTTTATAATATGTATAAATTTACTATCCCGTGTTATCTAGTGTCTTTAAATAAAACATCTATGTCGCCTGTATTTTAAGATTTAGTTTCAATTGTTCTAGGCCTAGTTCTAAGTCAACGATCTCACAGTTGATATACCGATAAGGGTATGTTTGCCTTAAAGAGCTACAAGCTGATATATAATCTTTTCCTACATTAAGTTTGAATATATCATACAAATTTCAATACGGATCATACAAAATAAGCGTAGCTTCGTAAATATCTCAAACTACTGAAGTACTATAAGAAATATGGTTTGAATGTTGTTAAAAACTAATCTTGATTAGATTTATACGTTATAATCGCAATCGGACCCCAGGTACCGTCGCGTGCATCAAATGTTCGGTCAATTACCAAATATTCGAAGCACGCAATACAAAATAAAATGTACTTTAACAATATTTTCCTTAATAAGTTGTCGCCAAGGACGTCCAATTAAAGAATTTAAGGTAACATATTATTTAAAATGTATTAAAACAATACTAAGATATATCTTATTGTATTGATTTTACGAGAAATATCTATCTAAAGTACCTAAAACATCAAAGTCGTAAATGATTGCAGATAAATATTTTACTTTTTCTTTCCATAACCTTTATTATAATTGCCATAATCACGGTTATGCCCCCTGTATTCAATTAGCTATATTTTAGTTAGCAATAGTTAAATATAACCCTCTCTATAGCAAAGGGAGGATACTCGACCAGTCGAACCACAGACTGGCTGGTCATTAGGCCTCAATTTTGTTATATAATTTTGTATATAATATCGTAAGTTGTAAATTCAGAACTTGTCGCATTAGTAGCAATCGCTAAAACAGCAAAATACCTAGCTCTAAATCTTACCAGTCAATCAAAGAAAGAAAACATTTTCATCCACATATAGTAGTAGTGTACTACTACCCTACTACGATCTATACGTCTGTAGTCTGTAAACTAAAGACGTATAGATCGTACATTAGTCCTATTACATAGAGCACCTACCTTGAATATAGCGAAGCCGGCGGCGGCGCAGGCCGAGAGCACGACGCCGCCCAGTGTGGAGTTGCCCGTGATGCCGTCCATGTACGCGAGCAGCGCGATGCCCGTGTCGCACAGGATCGCCGCCACGATCTGACACGCGCACACATACACTCATTAAAACCACATTCTTTCCCAAGTCAAATCAAAGTAAACTATACTTAATTCAATAATTTAGCATTCTGTACATAAATACCATATTTAATTTAATTTATGGGATTAAAGAATCAGATCGAACATCTGCTCATAGTATTTTGTCAAGATACCAATATAAAAAATTTAATTCTAAGTCGCTCAAAAGTTGAATCGAATCTTCGATTTTGATGGGTTTCGATAATGTTTTTGAGCGAATTTAAATAAAAATAAAAACTTTATTGCTGGTATTTCCTGAACAATAGGATGAACTGATGGACGATCTGAATCTATATTAGACTAAGCTTAAGTTCCATAGTTCGGTAAAAGGTATCAACATTTTTCGATAACGACGACGATTACATTTGGAGTAGAGCTTCTGTATCGTAAGTCGTAACTAGTCAAAATCGACGTCGATTGTGTTAAGAGTAGAGCTTGTAGTAAGATTAACTTTCTTTTTTAGTTTTTTTCTTGATGTTTTCATGACCTTAGCTATTAGGAAACTATTATCATCTATATTGCACAAATAATATAATACAGTAGTTGATAAACAAGTTTATATTTATGTTAAAATTTCTAATAAGAATTTGAATAGATTTATTTATTAGTTATAACTTATAACTCACATGTAATTAATGCTACTTATATGGATATATAGAGAGAACTTACCCTGACTCCGACAAACTGCTCATGCAAGATAACCCAGGAGAGAAGATATATGCAAGACACATTTGTAGCAAACAAAGTGACCACATCAGTAGACAGTAATATCTTGAGAGAGTATATATACATATAGATGGTCACCACCCATAGTAGACAGAACAACCCACAGCGACTTAGGAAACGGGCTGTTGAACAGAACTTATGATAAAACCAATCATAATGTAAAACATCACTCATTAATAAATATAATATAAAAAAAATCTTTATTTTCAAAACCATATTTTTTATGATTTATTTCTGAAGATTTAAATACATCAAATTTTTTTCTAATAGAAAACAAAACTCGACCAAACAAACTTTTTGGGAAATTCTGCTAACAAAAAGTGATAAGGAAAAGCTTTATCACTTTTTGTTATATTTTTGTAATATAGGCTTTGGCTCTCTTACACAAATTAAACAGGTAGTAAAAATATAAGTGTTATTACCAAAAGTGAAGCCCTTTTCTTTGAAATCATTGAATGCATCGCTGGCAATGTCATTGGCCGATTTGCATTTATTATGAATGAGAACAACAATCAGATATATTGGGTAAAAAAGAATAAGCCAGTTGGTGCAAAACCACGCTGTGAAGAATGGTGCATTGTATAAATGCTGAAACAATAATCATTTATTGTAATTAGTTATTACTTTTCACCTTTGCCCACTTCCTTTGCTATTTGCAATGAAAGAACCTACATATAATGTGATTTTGTTGAAGAGTGTTATGTTCCACTAAATTTAGTTCCTCTAATAAGAGGAAGTAATAAAAATTAAATAATTAATTAAGGAAAAAATACTTAGAATTACAATACATAATAAAGATGTGACAATAATTAACTAAGTACATCATAGAATGGATAATTACTGTATTAAAATAAATAATAAAATGTGTAGAAAAGTACTTCTGAGTACATATACCATAATTGATTTTTCAACCCAAATTGTTTAAATTTCTTTCACCGTCTTAATAATTAATATGATTGTATTCTATATATACATTCAGTGCATGTCATATTCAAAATTAATGATGAGGGATATAATATAACACATGATGAATGATTTTAAGTTGTATACTCACATGTGTGCGAAATCTTGATGTGTAATTATTGAACATAGAAAAATCAGCACTGTGAATTGGAGAGTAGTCTTGTATGTAAAGATATTTGATACAGTGGGTCGCTGTCACCCATGATGCGACCAATATAAATGTAACACAAATTCCATAGTAGATCTGGAGACAATAGCATTATCTTGAAAATACATAAGGGGTTAAATGGTAAGTGAATATTATGTCAGTTATATAAGTACATGTTTGAGATATCCAGAGAAAATAGAATTCTGTGACCCATTCCGTGGGTTATCATTTTATTCAGAGAAAAATTTGACCATAATATCACCTTTCAAACTCTAATCAGACTTACTTAGAAAAATAATATACCTTTTTAGCGATCTTTGAGCAACATCGTGGGCAAGTTTTATTACTCTGCTGCCTCTCTTCATCCTGACTGCTAGCCGCCGACTCACTGAAGGTTTGCTGCAGCGACGGCTGGGTAGTAAGAGGAGGCGCTGACGACACCGAAGTTTGTGGAGTGAGAGGTGCTCGAGGGCTTAACGGTGTAGGTGGACCATTGGGCCTCTCCCGTTCCACATCTATACTTCGATCAGTCTCGACTTCCTCACTAGTAATTATAACGGACGGCGCGCGTACTCTCTTCGGATTAAAAATTGTTGGGACGTCTCCATCCCTTGCCATATTGTTATCATTTAACACATCTTGAATTATTCAGCCATCCCACTTTAGGATTCCACTAAATTTAATTTAAAACTTCTGTCGTAAAAAACATATCAAATCTAATGGAATTAATTTATCCATCCTTTTAGGATGATATATAACAGTTTTATATTTCAGTTACGATATAAAATTATTGTTTTAAACAATAATCAATGTTCAATCACTATTTCTCTGCAACAAAAATACTTTATGCCGTAAACTTCCCATTTTCAGAATTTCCCTATTTTCATCTCAAGAGTCAAGTCTGAATTCAAAAGTCAAACCCAATGAAAGTATTAGATTCAAATAATTTTTCATTTATATGCTGTGGTTAAATACAAAAACTGATTTCGATTACTAGTATAGTCTGTCAAATACTGAAACCAAGATAAATAATACGCATATACTGCAAAAATAGGCCTAATGTACATACAATTATGATTATTAAAATAAATATAAAAAGTGATTTTAATATTTTATTTAAAATATCTTTTTAACTGGTTCTATTGTAAGTTATTTTAAAAAAATATAATAATATTGATATGCTTAGAATTTTTAAAAATAATAAGAGGATAAAGTCATTCTAACCTTTATTTGGTATCCCATCGTTTTAGTGCAAGTATAATGATTAAATACCTTAAAAGTGTTTTTCATGTTTGAAAAAGTACAACATTTTATCTTGTTTGAATTGAATATAATAGGACGAATGTGGGTATAAATTATTAATGTAATATGTACTTATTATTAAAAAAATAATAAAAAAACTTTTATATCCGTATGTTTCTACAAAATCATTTCGTTCGACTTTGACTTCAACTTGGACTATTTCGTAAAAAATAGTTATAGGTATGCAAGATCTTGAATTTATTATCTTTTGTTTGAGAAAAACTTTATATTTAATCTGAACTTTAAAGAGCATTTTTACGCAGAGATGGCAGCACATAAAAGTGCAAAATTGTCACACCAGAGGGAGATAATTGGTTAGCCTACTTGAAGCATCCGGGAACCTCGCCATAGTAGTAGACATGGCGGGTATCAGCCTAACTAAATGATGAAATAAATTTTGTTTGCTAATATAAGAACGTGTTAATTTCATAGAAAAAGTGTTGATATTAAAAGACTAGTTTAGTTATATTGGATTAGGACAAAAATGCAGAATGTCGGACAGTCTGAAAATCGAAATATCGATAAGGTGAATGTGCAACTTGATGTGGTAAAATCGTCCACTCCTCAGAGTTCGGCTTCAAGTCCAGCTAAATCTGAAACCGAAACGTATTCAGAAGCGCCTGCCAAATACATGACGGACTCTTCAGAAAGCGAGGATGATTCCGTGTCTGAGGTAAAACGTGTTTTGTTTTCGCAGAGGCGGTGGCAGTAAGAGATTGTGATTATCTGTACCGCTAAATGCTGCTAGAGACATCTTGTACATGAATATTCTTATTATATCCTTTTCATTAGCATCGTTTTTAAAAACGCAAAATTTTACTGAATGCAAATTAAGCTACTAGAAACAAATTAGATTTTCACCCTCGAAATGATCTAAGTTGCTTGCCAAATATTCCGTAAAACGTCAGAAAGTATTAGTACATACATTCGACTGGGTACCTAGTTCATGAAATTATTTATGCCAAACATTTCTAGATAGTATTCAACTAAATCTTTGTAATTCTACGATTCGGGCGAGTCTGTCGTAAGATAGTTTCATTGTCTATTTGTGTTTTGAGTAGAGCTTGACCTAAGGTGGCCATGTTACTTGAATCACATGCATCAAGACAGTGTTAAAGTACAAAAAAAGTGTATTTCTTTGACATTATTTTGATTCGATTGTGTGTATTATATAATTATTTTACGGATTCGCACCAAATAGTCGTATACCATGTTGTGTTTAGTGCCGTCACGCGTACACAAATCGTGCACAACGTCTGTTGCGATTCGCGCAAAAATGTTGGTTATTGGTGAATTACAAGGACCATTGACAGAGATAATTAGGTTTAAGCTTGTCTGTAAGCACCACATTCCCATTATGTCTCATATTTTTCTCATTGGTGTTATAGATCTTGCTGGCTTGTTTGTGCCTTAGCAGGCCAGACCTGTTGGTAAGTCTTCAACCTCACTGGGTGCAGAAAGCTTCACAAAACCAATCGCTGATGCCGTCTTGAGTGATTCTTACAGTTAACATGCATAATGTGTGTGAAATGGACAGTCCCAATATTAAAATATCAAATAATGTTTTGTTAAGTTTATGTTGAATGGTCCTTGTGATTCTAACATACATGTTTATTTACATTTTTTCTTCATAACCTATTGGATTAACATACACATTCCTAATTATTGCAAGACTTACTGTTAATTATACAATTTGTCCAGCTGACTAAACCATTGACTAATCTCTTTGATTTTCAGCTTGACGTGTGTTTAGTGCACTAACAAATAAACAAAGAATTATGTTAGTCATCAACAACTGATGCAGTGAAACTATAAGCGCACATTCACACATTGATAACACATTTTATTAATAACAAATTAACAAAAGTGCTTTTTGTTTGAAACAGGATTTGTGATTGTTGGAATTTTTGTGATAATATTTACAAATTGAATAGTTACATTAATCAAAATCAATTAATATACAGAAACAAATAACATTTTCTAAGGATGGAACCTTGGCTTATTAGAATAATTTATACCTTATATATAGATTATGCCAATTACTTAAATGAAAACAAAATTTGAAGGTTAATGGTTACAACAAATTCTATTTCAAATTAAACTTTCGCTAGTACTAAGCTCTTTCTTGACTTTAATTAAACATCTTAATACACTATATAAATGTATATACTATGCAGGCTGAAATGGATGAAGAAGGTGCAGGTGCTGAAACATCAAAGTTCCTACTTTCCCATGACGAGCCTGAACCAACCGTTGACGCAGAGATGCAAGCGAGGCTTGAAACCCTATTAGAAGTAGCTGGTGAGTTCTTATGATATAATTTGACAATCACTCTGCAAAGGTTACACACGGTGCCCTGTGCGCTAAGGTGTTATAGGTTTGGTTCTCATACTAGGGATACAAATATAAATTAAAAAATACATTTGTCACATGCTATTGTATTAAAAAAATAAAAGTATGTACCTATATGTAATTTATCCATACTCTTGTTACCATAACACAAGATTTAAGTGTTAACCTAGATGGGGTTACGTTAAAATAAGTGTCCAGAACTTTTATAATTATTTTAATTACGATTTGAAAGTAAATTTAGCATAAAAATGTATAATTCTGAAAGAAATATGAAATAACAATAGTTCTTGAACACAAAGCAAAGCTTCTCATTTCAACTAATACATTTTATAAAACTAAGGGTCACACATAAACATTTGAAAGTATCTAAATGTAATAGAAACTTAATATAAGCTCCCCATACTTTAAATAATCTATTTATATTGCCATACAAACCGTTCATTTGCAACATTGCCTATGATCAGAAACTTATTTGAAAAAAAATCCTAGAATGTGATAAATGATTTATATTGACTAAAAACAATGTCTCTGGTTTCTCCCAGTACACTTTGTTGTCATCAAAACATGTTTTAGCAAAATTCCAAATGTTTATAAACAAAATGAATTGAATTAACATAATAATACAACTTTAAGTTAATATGATAGTATGAAAATTGTTGACGATACTAGAAATTTATTTAGTTTAACTTATCTGCTGGGTAGTATTATAGAAACTAATAATTAAATCATGTTTTCATTCGCTTAATACATGCACACCACAATGACAAAAAAAAAACACCAAATAATAAGATCATAAAATTATTAAATTAAAAGAACTATTCTTGTTTATAAATTCCACAAGAAATCTCTTTTTTTATTTATTTACAATGTTTTTATTGAGAATTGTATAAAAGGTATGTGAATGCAGAATGGTAACAATCTAAGTGCTTACTTTATTCGATGATTTCTATTTATATTACTCGGTTTTTTATATAGCGTATGGCACTCGGCAATAATGTGGCTTTCTATTGGTGAAAGAATTTTTAAAATTGGTTCTGTAGATCCCGAGCTTAGCCCTTACAATTTAACAAACACAAACTTTACTTCTTTATAATATTAGTATAGATTTATTTGAGAGTGTATAAAATGTAATATTCAGTTTAAAACCATTTATAAAATGTAATATGTGATTGATTGATCTTATTATCAAATTGCCTATAATATAATATGTCTTAGGCCAAATTTATAATATAGAGAGTATAAATAAGATAGGTAAGCAAGTAGAGTTTAATAGGTAAGCATGTAATATGTCTTAGGCCAAAACAATATTCTCAAAGCATAAGCACAATGTTTACATTTTGCTTTTTCTTTTTTGTACCAATGTACCTGATGTATATGATATTTTCTATTTTATAGTAAACAATACACCTGTCTCTTTCAAACAAACACACACACACACACGCACATACAGATTTATTTTGAAGATATATAGGCCATACTAGTTTTATTTTAATTAGAATAAGTTGTAGTATGTAAATTCCATTCTTTTTTAATTTGTTAAATGATTTTACAAAATTCTTAATCATACTAACAGAACTTTTATGTAAATCGCATTAAGTACCATTTAACTCAAAAAATCACATTTTTTCTCGAAAATACCGCGGTTTAAAAATATATTGTGAATGTCGGAATTTGGAATTAAAAATAAATAAACATTCATTTTAAAAATCCGTTAAGTACAATCTTTAATTACTGCAGCAACCTTGTAATACAGTGATTTTTATGTAAAAGAATAGTTTACAGTTTATGGAAGGTATAGTATATAGGTTTAGGTTAGAAATGTGACGTACGCGATGCAACGTCACAGCCGTGCAGACATTCGAGGGCGACCGTCGAACGGCGCAAGTGATAAAAGATAGACGTGATTAATTAATCTTAACTCGCCCATATAAATCCTATAGTAACTGTCAAGATATCTTTTGCATGACTGCAGAGGCAACCTTTTTACGTAAAAATATTACCTATACAGTTTAAGCTTAAAAAGCAAAGTATGTATTAAAGTTGGTCGAGTGGTCAGTGAAACAGTCATATTTTTGTATACTTATTGCGTTTATAGTAGGTAATTTGCGTAGTTAGTTTAAAAATTGGTAAACAATTGAATAATTTTGTTCGTATTTCGAATCTCTGAAACCAAAAAAAGTATGCCAATATTTATATTATGAAAAAGCGTTTCTAGTCAAGCGAACACGTATGAAATTTTCGCTTAATTGGTGTATGTTGATAAAAGGAAGTGATAGATAAGGATATAGTTCATAGTCTGCTTTGTTTGTCGTTGTTTAATTTTTACTATATAATTTCCAAAGGCCATACAAGTTACAAACAAATTAATACTAAAGTTCATACAGTGCTAATTTAAATACATATATGTATATTGAGTCTTACGTCAATATTTACGTATTCTTTCGAACACTAAAATATAACTGACACCTTTGCTTTCCGAGAAACTATGCATATAATAATATGTGTTATGTAAAAAAAATGTAAAATCAAATTAGACACAATAATAATAAGATTAAAAAAAAACGTAAAACCGCTTCCGCGAACGCTTGTGTATCAGACGGGTTATTATATGATAAACAGCGATTGATCAGCGATGCCTCCATTACAAGTCTTAGCGTAGTACGCGAGACGACCAGATGTTTATGCTTGCGTGGCGTCTAGTGGGTAAAAAAATTCTATAGGAAAATTTATATGTTTTATTAGTGCTGCTAACTAACGTTCTAACGATGCATTTTCTCTTAATCCTGTTCACGTAAAAAATAATAAATAAATACACTGAGATAGCACCACGGTTTTGCCCGCGAAAGACCTGATCGCGTTTTTGCGATATCTTAAACTTGTTTCACTATTTTGACGAAGGTCTATCGAGCAGATCAAAAATCTTTAGTCCTTTTAGTTGTTCGAGAGCTATTTTTAAGCGGTGTAACTTAGTAACTATATTTTCTTTTAAATAAATAAATGTTGCCTTCACGAACAGCTGTAATGAAAAATTATGCAAATATACCGACAGTGAGATTGTTTAATAAATTATATAAAAATTGTAAAAGTAACTCCAGTATCAGGTATAGTGAATAAAAATATTTTTAATGTTTATTTAAGCGGTAATGTGACAGTAATTGTTGAACAATGATGTAGAACACACCTGCCTTGACCTTTTGCATTGTGAACGTTACGTTAATACACCTATTAACTAAAATCAATTGCTTTCAACATATACATAGGCTGCAGTCCGAGCTTAATTTGAAATAAAAATAACAAGAAAGAATCAAAATACGTTTTAGTGCAAGTATTTGAAGTGCAATATGTATGATAAAAATAGCAAAGCAGTTTTTCATATAAACCCCGTCTATTTTTTTTTACCGATATGTTACCGAACAATATGATATTCATGAAAAATGTGGCTATTGGTAAATAACGTAAAAACGGTTCATTATATTCTAACATAGTCTAACATATCCTACAACATCACGAATTCAGAAGCTTTACCTCCTTATAATGATTTTTAAAATACAAGTTAAATACAAGTTTGAAAAACTCAAATCAACATTAGGATAATGATCTCCTGCGTTCATAGTCTCAGTGTAGACAAGTATACAGTATAAAAAATAGATTTCTTATCTAGCCCTTATCCTTCAGTATTCTTTAGTTTATCAGTGTAATCATATTCAGATCAACAAGTGATCCATTATACGCAAATCAAAACGGTATGGGAACGTATTGTTTCAACGAAAGTAAATATTTATGTATGTCGCAATTAAATTTACGAAATTTACTTGTACTTAATTCATCTAATGGGCTAAGTTGAAAGCCTTATCTGAAGTTGTTATGTCATGTGTTTTGTATGCGTTCAAGAATGGGATGAATTTCGCGCATTTTTTTATCAGATAAAGTATCGCGACGTGGTTATTAAAATGTCTGGTTGTGATTTTTACTTGTAGTTCACTATTATTAAATCACTTTAATACATGTGTAAGATTTTTTTTTTCTTAGATATGTGTAATCTAGAATACATATTCAGTAGGTACATTATTATTTCAAACACAATAAAGCGTGCAAAGTATTAGCGCGTGGAACAAAGTGTAATATTAAATATGTAGGAATGAACTCGTTCGATTCATCAATAATATAACTGTACTGTACCAATTTTGGTGATCGCGTCACTACGTTATATAGATCCGCAAAACTATATCAACTGTAAATTATTCATGAGGGCCGTATCAACGTGTCCTTCGCAGTGCTTGCCATTGTTTCAATCTGCACTATGATAACGTTTTTATACAAAAATCATTTTTAAAACACGCTACGTAAGCTCTGTCTGCCTGCGTTGCAGTAACGCTATTTCCATACATGAAATACCAAGCATCTTTATTAATTGAATGAAATAATTTATAGTCGTCAAGAGGAAACTCATTTGCACTAATTGTCTCAACTCACCATAACTCAACGTTGTACCTATTGACCCATTCATATCTTTTATGACTCGAAAAGATATGGCCTTATTCGTAAGTAAAAATAGGTGAAAAGTATTCTGTTTACGGGAACAAAAAGTTCTATACATATTTCAACGTTCAACACTTACGTCACGCTCCGAATGGATGAGCGTTCCCAAAATGTCCAGTGTTCTTTAAACCTTACACGATAGGGAACACTGTGAATATCTCTATCCCAACGTCTTACGTTATTGAATGTAATCCCACTTAACGCATTGCAATATAAACTTTATGTTGATGGGTATTTTGATTATTATCGCTCGCCTAATGCCAGTAGGCCACACGAAGACAGATAAATTCATAGCCTGCCACATAATCATGTAATTAGAAGCGACGAATCAGAAGAAACTCGTTACTAATGCCGATACCAATGTATCGATTGCATATTTTCATGTCTCGTGCAGTAAAAATTGCACCGCTATTATGCATGCCATTCGAGCGAATATTGCGATGACAACTTTATACCTATTATTGTCCTTAAACAAGATATGTTATAAAAACGTATTTTTCACATTCTCCGTCCGCACAAAATGCTTTTTTTGTATGTGAATAATACTAGAATTGACAACAGACGTAATTGTAAATGTTTCAGACGTTATAGACTCGCTAAAACACAAAGGAAATTCGTTGACCACAATTTTACTACCGTTAAGAAAGAATCTTGGGTTTTTATATTATATTATATTATAGCGATCGGTTTTTCCATCACCAGCTGACCCGCATGCTAAGGAAGCCCTATCAGATCCCCCTAAAATATTGAATTAAACCTATACGTACTTCCCGCTTCGACATACAAGTTCGATTTTTTACAACTTAACCAATGTAGTCACGATTCTTTCAAACTGCTTAATACAATGATTATATTTACCTACTAATATCAAGATACATTACAATACATTTTTCACAAATTCTTTAATACTATTGGTCGCAGCACGATGGAAAAAGCGTTAAGCCTTCATCAATACCTAAATGAACTATCAATACACAAACATGATTCTTTAATTCGTACCAATTGTCCCTAATATAATTATTCAAACAATCTTTTCACTTTATCATAGTACTAGCTGTTGCTCACGACTTTGTCCCCGTCGTTCTATTATTATGTTATAGTGAGTCAATCTTAGAAGATAGATATATACTGTCTCGAACTTTTTTTTAGATCATTTAAAGAGGAATAATTCTTTTATTCATATTTTTTGGTATCTTGAACCGTTTTCGCAGCGCACGCAAAGGAAGCCCTCAAAGATGAATAATTTCCCCCGTTTTTTCCATATTTTCCATTATATCTTCGCTCCTATTAGTCGCAGCGTGATTTTTTGTAGCCTAAAGCCTTCCTCGATAAATGGTCAATTCAATAAAAAGAATTTTTCAATTCGAACCAGTAGTTCCTGAGATTAGCGCGTTCAAACCAACCAACAAACAAACTCTTCAGCTTTATATATTAGTATAGATACGTGGTTACTGTGGAGAACTTTTAATTTGTATTGCTTAAACAATAAGTCCTATTTCGCTGAAAGTTGTAACTGGAACACTATTTACGTCACGATCGTATGAAAAATATCCATTCAAGTGTGTTTGTGCCATGTGCATACATATGCTAGTACCAAATTCCGTGGTAGTTCGCGCAGTCGAAACCGTAATGAGATTCACACGTTCTTGGGAAAGGGAGCCGATGTGAGACCAGATTGCGTGCACGACTCGCGGCTAATGTTTAATTTAAGTACTTAAAGTGGGATGTTAATAGTATTTAAAACAATTTTTGGCTTCGTATCTAGACATGTGTTGTAGTGAAATAGACTACTTTAGCATTCTACTCAACATTACTTAGAAAAAATAATCAAATTGCACGTTTTTGAGATTCCAAGCGCGGGAGAGAATATTTTTTAATAATGTCAATATGTTGAACTTAAATTATCTTGCAGTTAAACTGATAATTTAGTTTAATTCTGTATTTACAAAAATATGATTGTAAACACTATTTATCGCTTAAAAGCGATTGAAGTATACCGGTATCTCAATAATATTCAAACAGTGTCTCTGAAGATCTCGCTGGATCATTGATTTAAGTGCCTCAATATTGAGCTCTCAAATGCCTATTGCGCTTAAATGAAAGCTACATTACGTCTATTAATTAGTCCATAGAAACGTCGTACGTAGCGTAGTTATTCCGTTATATAATAATTTGACAAAATCATATAAACTTACTAAATACGTCGTACAGACAATTTTTATCTGCCTAAAATTAAATTTAAAAATAATATATGACTTAGTTTTCTAAATTAAGGTGACAAGTTACCACACAAATTGTTAAATTTATAATATTATGAAAAAAAAAACTCGAAGCATTTCTAAGACTAGAAGTCGTGTCGGTTAAACCGCAGGCGTTACTGCTATACTCGAGTTTAGAGGTCAAATACAAATCTAGGCTACTTTTATCTCTGCCGCAACTACTTTTGAGCTTCTTTTTTATGCCCCCTCACGTCACATAAAGTATAAACTATGCAATCGTATATATATATAAAAAATATTCCATAGCGATTTGTAAAATTACATTCCGCAAACACAGCTATTTAAACAAACGATTTAAAGTTAAAAAAAAACTCAGACGCACACAGAATATCCTAAATAAAACAAACAAGACTAACTCGCAAAGTAAAAGTACGTATTTCTTTTATATTCTTATACATTTAGGACTCCTAAAACAGTAATCGGTTTTTGCAAAGCATCACCAGAGCAAGCAATAACGAACGTGCTTATTGCCTTCGAGCGTGAAACGTACTCTACGTACGACCGCAAAATATTTACACTACACAATTTTACTTGCTATGTATTAACGATATGATATACATTCGTCTGCGTTATTAAGCCAGTTTAAAAGTTCAGGCGAGCTGTACCGCTCGTACCCTTTCGCGAGTAAGATTTATGATCAGTTTTAGTCAGCATGCCCTTGTCTACCTAATGACTTTTACGTTAACCATGTACCGACTGAAAGGAACGATGCATGGGAATAACATGAAAGCTCTGCTTTATTAATTGGCTATGCAATAGGTTCCAATTTTTGTTTATTCCCATAGCGATCATTGTAATTTGTACCTTGTTTATATTGTTTATAGCATAATATTGTATGGCGCGCGGTTACAGTTTTTTTGGGCTAGTAGATAAAATTAAAGTGCTGTCATGAAAGTAAATAATATTTTTTAGCTTATTACAATAAAAAAACAATAGATTACAAGAATGCTTCAGAGGATGTCGTATCCACCTTCCTCTTTAAAAAAGTAGTATAAATTGAATCGTACTCTACCGTCTATCGGTATTAACGACTTTTCGTTCAGTATCTAAATGTCAGTTTAAAATATGCACGTGTCTAAACTTCTCACATGATCCAAATGAAAAGTTCATCGAAATAAAATGTTATAATTCACCGTCTTTGCAGCTGACCTTTCGCAATCAGGCCACGCTAAGCCGTTAGCTTGATTGACTTGAGCATCATCGAGCTATTATTTTGGAATTATACCATACTTTTAACACTGAATACGAAAGCCCGTGTGATCGATAATTAAATGATCGATCAATAGTCGTGGCTTTAATTACGGCAGCACTCATTACTTGAATGCTCTCGTTTTGATTGCAAACGCATCGAATAATTGTTATGGTTGCATGATAATAATTTAACGATAACTTTTACGAAACGCATAGTTCGAATTATTTGTTTCTACTACCTACTTTACCCCTCATTCTAGAAATTGCCTTTTCAACAACCTTTTCAAAAACGGGGTTACGTTTAATGTCTTAAAGTATTCTGTTTTCATAAACGATTTTTTAATTTTATGGTGTATAGGACCGATTACTAAAATTCACAGATCAACCTTAAGTCACTATCATTACATAGTATAAAACAAAGTAGCTTTTATCTGTCTGTCTCTATGTAAACTTAAATTTAAGACTACGCAACCGATTTTCATGCGTTTTTTCTCAGTGGAAGGTTTATGTACAGAACACGCATAAATGCGGGTTAATATCTTAGTTTGTTAAAGTTCCAAGTGACCATTACGACAGACGAGAATTAATGTTAGTTTTGGTTTTCCAGGCATAAGTAAACTGTCTGGCGAGGGCAAGCACCTGGCAGACCCCGAAGTCCTGCGGCGGCTGACGTCATCCGTGTCGTGCGCGCTCGACGAGGCGGCCGCCGCGCTCACCAGGATGCGCAGCGACCAACCACCGCAGCACCATCGCCACCACCACCAGGACAAGCCGTGAGTATACACTGTACAAATATAAATTCATATGCTACGAACAAATGGTAAAATTCGGCTTTAAGCTGTGACAAAGATAGCGTCTGTGATCTAAACAAAACTTAGCCAATATAGAAAATTGTGACGAAATTAATTGAAAGAAATAACAAAATAATATTAAAAGAAGGTTTACGATTTCGAATATTTTAATAAAACAACAATAATTTTGTTGAGTCATATTGTATCTTTTAGCTTATGCAAATTAATAAATTCATTTCACTAAATTTAAAATGCACCTTTGAACGTTAGACCATTATGTAAATGAGGGTGTTTGCAAACAAAAGAGTAGTCTATTTTGAAAAGTAGCTTTCCATGATTTCACTTTAATATGTTTTATTTACTTACAATAAAAGGAAACAAATGGTATGAAGAAGTTGTAGTAAACATAAAATAGTGCATTGTCCTATAATGCTTCAACAGCAATGTTTAAAAGTATTGTGTAAATTCATGACTAGAGATTAAGTTGTCTTATATAAACTAAACAAGACCTTGTCAGTATTTAAATTGATCCACAAAAAAAGAAAAGCTTATCTGGGCCATACAGAATGTGGGTGTTTCTTTTGAAAAGCTATTTTTGTATAGCATTACTGTGAGGTGATGATAATCCGAGATTGAGTTATCGTATTCGTCTCTCGGGTCGATTACGGTCGAGTCAGCGATTCCCGTGTCGACGCGATCGAGGCGTTAACTATGATTGTGAAGCTTTGATCTTATCTGATTGCATCAACTAGATGAACGATGTTGATTCGTTGATGTATGGTGATATTAAAGTTGAGCGTTTGTCGTAGGATGCAATGTGGGTCAACGGCTACGGGGACCACGCAAACGGTGCCTTCGTCTGTCGGGGCTGATGGGGCGCCGTCCCTTGCTGAAGCGTGCTCAGACGGGGATGTGGGGACAGTTCGAAAGCTTCTCACTGAGGGTCGGTCGGTTCACGAGACGACCGAAGAGGGAGAGTCTCTCCTATCCCTGGCTTGCTCCGCGGGCTACTACGAACTGGCGCAAGTGCTACTCGCGATGCACGCGAGCGTCGAAGACCGGGGTATCAAGGTGAGTCAATTGGAGTTTTTATTGATTTTTAAATATATATAATTAAACATTCCTATTTCTGTTAAATGAAAAGAAAAAACTCAGTTATTGTTATTTTTTATTCGCCTATTTAAACCACCAGTTTATCTTTGATGACTTACAGAGTATTCCTATAGTAAAATTTTATTACACCACATCACAATATTTACTGTTTACATTAAGCGTTATAAACAACAATGCACCGGAAATATCCATTGCTCCTACAATTACTTTATTTATGGCTATTCATATTAAAAACATAAGTGCATTCTGCTCAAATTTGTATAGTTACTATATTTTTTACACATAATGTATGTTTTGTAAAACATATATTGAAATAACGGTTGATTTAACTATGTATGACTCTATAAAACTCGGTTTTAAAATGAATCCTAGTAATCCAATTTAAAAGACCTAGTTTTCATTGTAACACTAAAGCGCATTATGCGGCATAATGCTTAATGTTGAAAATTCACAAGTTGACGTTCGAATTATGCTGACTGAGTCGCATTATACTCAATAAATGGAAAACTATGTGTCAGTTCTAATAAATCGGTCGTGAATGTTCGCAGGGCGACTGCACACCGCTGATGGAGGCGGCGAGCGCCGGGCACGTGGACATCGTGCGGCTGCTGGTGGCGCACGGCGCGGACGTGAACGCGGTGTCGGGCTCCGGCAACACGCCGCTCATGTACGCGTGCGCCGGCGGCCACGAGGAGTGCGTGCGCGCGCTGCTCGACAACGGCGCCAACGTCGAGGACCACAACGAGAACGGCCACACGCCGCTCATGGAGGTATCCTGCCCCTAACTACATATACGTATACATTTGGATTCATATAGACAAAATAAAAAATATGTAAAACGTAGCACTAGAAGCTTTCAGGTTGATTAATTATTATCTATGTATATGATTATTGTGAATAGTTTCTTCTCGTTCTCGTTGTCGTCAGGGTTTATAGGTACTTAATATTAAAAAATAGATTGTAAGTTACAATTTCGAATTATTAAAGTTTACAAAAATCTACAGCTCAGCTAGTAATTATATATTTTATAATTCTAATAAGAATTGTGTACATGAATCGTTTTGTATGTAACGGCAGGCCGCATCGGCGGGTCACGTGGGCGTGGCGAAGATCCTGCTGGAGCACGGCGCCGGCATCAACACGCACTCGAACGAGTTCAAGGAGTCGGCTCTGACGCTGGCGTGCTACAAGGGCCACCTCGACATGGTGCGCTTCCTGCTGGCCGCCGGCGCCGACCGCGAGCACAAGACCGACGAGATGCACACCGCGCTCATGGAGGCCAGCATGGACGGCCACGTCGTGGTGGCCCGGCTGCTCTTGGACTCCGGGGCGCAGGTAGCTAACTAATTCACTACTAGATTGCGCCGTATGCATATGGACTCGACGTATATATTATGAGGTATTATTTGATATGGTTGTCACTGGAGACTTTTTCCAATAAATGTTTGTTCAATAAATTATGAAAATAACCATGCGGAAAGTTGTCTTAGAATATGGTCGTCTAGTACAAGTTAATAGTGCTTTATTTTCTAATAGCGCATTTTGACCAAGCAAATATTCTTTGATGACTTATCAACGGATTAAAAGAAAACTATAATGGCGTTTCTTGATGTGTTACAGCTGTTTAGTTTTTCCACACTAGTAGTATAACACAGGTTACATGTGAGTGTTATATGCAGGTCAACATGCCGACTGATAGTTTCGAGTCGCCGCTGACGTTAGCCGCGTGCGGCGGCCACGTGGAGCTGGCGATGCTACTGCTAGAGCGAGGGGCCAACATCGAGGAGGTCAACGATGAGGGCTACACGCCTCTCATGGAGGCCGCCAGGGAAGGTAAGAATGTATAATTTACTTAGTTAGTTAGTGAATTGACTTATGCCCGCACCAGTATTTACAAACGCCCTGCAAACAACAATCATCCTGATTTAAATCTTTTTCTTTTTTAATAATGGGATAGACTAATTTACATATATATTTATAATGTTATACTAGGAAAGTAGGAGTTAATATTTATTTAGATTATTAATACTTGTTGTTGTTTTTATTAATATTAATTGGTATATATTCTCCTAAGGTCACGAGGAAATGGTGGCGCTTCTCCTCGGTCAAGGTGCGGCGATCAATGCGCAAACCGACGAGACGCAAGAGACTGCCCTCACGCTCGCATGTTGCGGGGGCTTCCTTGAAGTGGCTGATTTCCTGATCAAGGCTGGCGCTGATGCGGAGCTTGGAGCCTCCACGCCTCTCATGGAAGCTAGCCAGGAAGGTCACTTGGAACTTGTTCGGTGAGTTATGGCCTGTGGGTGCTGTTGTATTATTCAAGTTTGATTGAGAAATTTGTGTATGCAGAGGTCAATTAATTAACTTTAATTCATCTGTCTTGTTATTTTTGGATATGTATTTTTATTTATTTTATGTTAATTGTTAATTGAAGAGAGAACCCTTTTAGAGTTACACTTTGTATATTGAACGTAAAATCGCAGCATTGGTGTCTTTACCACGATGTGCCATTATTTATGGAAAATTGTAACGATGATATAATCACTTAAATAAAACTATTATTATAATAAATTGTAAGTACTAATAACGCATTGGTGTTGTTTATAGGTACCTGCTGAACGCGGGCGCGGACGTGCACGCGCAGACGCAGACGGGCGACACGGCGCTGACGTACGCGTGCGAGAACGGGCACACGGACGTGGCGGACGTGCTGCTGCGCGCCGGCGCCGCGCTCGAGCACGAGAGCGAGGGCGGCCGCACGCCGCTCATGAAGGCGTGCCGTGCCGGCCACCTGTGCACCGTGCAGTTCCTCGTCGGCAAGGTGCGTTGCGATATACTCTCCTTTTTTTTTAAAAGGTCGGCAACCCACTTCAGAGCTTTCAAGCTCTGCGAGTTTTGATGGGCGGCGATGACCACGCCCCAACAGGAGGATTGTCTGCTCGTTTGTATTATAAATGAGAAAAGCAACGTATTATTACGGATGTGCCTGACTGTAGTGAATTAAAAGTGAAAAAATAGCAATAGAATTGTAAAAATAGCAAATTCATTACTGATACAGCTAAGGTTAGATACAACAAGATTACATCTCAATTAAAAAAAAAGATTAGCATTTAGAGTAACCAAGAATTTTTTTTGCAAAAAAGTTCATAGCTTAAATCATCCGAGGAAAGTGTAGATTCACATTACTTATTTACTGGACAAGTAATCTGGAATACTGAAAAGTAATCCACTCTTTCCAGTTAGAAATAATAAAGTTATTATAGTATAGATAATCATTGAAATAATGACTTGTAGGGCGCGGACGTGAACCGTGTGACGGCGAACGGCGACCACACGCCCCTGTCGCTGGCGTGCGCGGGCGGGCACGCGGACGTGGTAAAGTTCCTGCTGGCGTGCGACGCGGACCCGTTCCGCAAGCTCAAGGACAACTCCAGCACGCTCATCGAGGCGGCCAAGGGCGGCCACACCGCCGTCGTGCAGCTGCTGCTCGACTACCCGCACTCGGTCATGTTGCCGCGCGGTCAGTGCTGTGCTACTCTTGTTATTTAGTATTCAGTACAATTAATTAACAGTAAACAATTTATCATAAACAATAATTATGAAATTGTGGTTCTTATCCTTATCTCAGGCTAGTTGATGATGTTAAAAATGAAGTGTTAACCATTAGTTAAAAAATGTTTAGATAAAATAAATAAAATATTTATAATTTCCACAAATAATTGGGATTGGAAGAATGATTGTTATATCAATCGTCGCTTGCACTTGCATTTGAATTAGTGAGATTTATTAAAAAACTTACTGAAATTTGGAAACAGTTACCTATGTAAACAGATAAAAAATGTTGTATGCGTCCATTCTTGGAGTCTTTATTAAATATATATATTTACCCACGGATCAGGTGGCGTAGGCGCTGAAGACAGCAACGGCCTAAGTTCCGCGCAGGCGGCGGCGCTGGGCTTGTCGTACGCGCCGGCGCCGGGCTTCAACCAGCGCGCGCTCCTACCTGCGCACCACCCCGACCTGCCGCCTAACTTCGCTAAAGTCTACTTAGACGGTATGTTGAATTGTATCACAATATATAGAATATGGTATAATTTGTTACAAAGAAATGATCGAGCGTTTTCTATGTTATATTGATAAAAATCTATATCTATAAATAAAACTCTCATATAGAATAATAATAATCTGTAAAATATTGAAAAAATTTGTTCTCATTTGAAAAATTTATTCTAGGTCGGAAACAACAAACACCTCCAGGCAACAACGGGACGCTGGCGGGTTGCGGTACGAATGTGAACCCAGTGTCGAGCGGCGCGAGCGTGCCGCCGGGCATGGCCGTGCCGATGGGCACCTCTGCGCCCATGGCCACGCCCGCGCCCATGCCCACACCCGCTCCCCCTGCGGGCACCACGCCGCTCATGGGCGGCGCGCCCGCGGGCACCATGGGCACGGGCATGACCGCGCCCGCGGGCAAGCACAAGTGCGCCCGCAAGCAACGACCCGCCCCTCCACACTCGGACCACCACCTCCCCCCGCCGCCTGATATTATCGACGATCAGGTGCGTATTGATATAAATTCTCTTTAATAAATAACCAAACGTTCGGAAATAATCGCTAGATTGTATACGCTAGGCGTAATCTAAAAGCATTTAGTGAAATAATAAATGATTCCATAGGCTCATTGACAGGTTGGTATCATCTGTGAACTTAAATCTTTTAAACAATTGCCTCAATAGCCCACTAATATTGTTTAAAAGATTTGGGTTGTACATTGCAACATCTACGTCTACAAAACAATATTATAAAATTCAGAATATACGCATGAAGATTACTCTTTTTTTACTGGAAATATGACGTGAAATCATCAATTTACAAATTTTAAGAATCTAAATCTGTATTTTATGATTCACCTTTGTTCAATTTAAATGTATATTTTCATAAAAACAGTTACCTGCTCAATCAATCCATTATACAAATATTGATTATATATTTTTATAGCTTAGCAATATTCACATTAACCATTTATACAGATAGTTAATCGCTTCGCTTGTTCATAAGACTTGCCAATATGGCCGCAATCATTCATATTGCACACTCATTTAACATGGCCCTTAATGATAACATTGATAAATATAATTTGATCATACCGTTACTTTTTGCTTGCTTTCCATGGTGTAGCTAAGCCACAAGAGCATGGCTAAGGTATCCCTACCGCCCGGCTTTACGTGGAAGGACGTACCCAAGAAATGTAAAAATAAATTTGATAAGAAATTAAATGTGAGTGGCTCATTAATACGTAGTTTCCGTAACGTTTGGGTGTTTAGATAGATCGTAGTATTAGCCCTAGTTGTAGAATTGTGTTGCATTTTTTATTTTGACGCTTTTTACAAATCATACTCATTTATGTATGGACGTCGTTTAAATATTGTACTAAAGGAAATTGGCAAAAATATATAACTTAGATGTGATTGTACTTAGCATTGATGTGTTTGTTGTAATAATAACATTTAAGAAAATGGCAGGAAATCATTTTGCACCTTTTTTAAACCAGATCTACTGTTATTAATTTCATATTTAAAAAGAAAATTGCTTTGTGATTGTCTCTAAATTAAAAAAAAACTAAATACATAATTACTTTATTTTCTCCTAAATTTAAAATAACTAATTTCAGATTCTATTATGTTAGAAATTATTTATCTCTATAATCTTATAGATAAACCTCTATGATATTAATGTTCAATTTACCTTTAAGTAGATAGTTAAATGTTGCAATTTTAATAAATAAAGAATAATGTATAATTTCATGCGCAGAGGACTGAGGTGTCGGGACAAGCACGCAACGAACCACTGCCAGAGACTGAAAGAGGCATGCTCGAGCTGGCTGATGCCTCGGGTGAGAGAAATTTATTTTTTAATATGATTTGGGTTCAATTTTACCGACATTTGTGGTAGAGTTATACAATTAAACCAACAAAGAGAATTACAATGGGTTCTTATTAACTGAGGTCAGGCTTACTTGGTGATACTCCCCATGGGTACTATGGGTTCATTATCCTATCCAGAAATTCAGGCAAAACATTTTCTTTTGCCAATTTTAGTTGTGTTGGAAACATGGTTATGTTTAATAGTGTCGGTTAAATTGGGCCTTAATATTAAATATTTTAGTTGTCTATTTTTAGAAGTATGTATATAATATTTATTCTGAATTTTTCCAACCAACCAATAAATATTGACTTGTACTATCTTTGAGAAAATTTTCTCCGTGCAAGGCGACATCGCCCATAACACCGTTTATCTTTAAAATATGTACTTAGAGCTTAAACAAAAATGGGACGCGATTTGACACCTTATTTTTTTGTAATAAGAAAAATTAATTCATCATAGAATACTGTATAGAAATAGACGATAAATTTGGTAATAAAATATAGAGCATAATTTTCATGGAACAACAAATAAGTTTACGAATTCTGTTAAAAGAATTGAATGACATGCTTTTTAAAAGGTCCACCGACGCTCGCCACGTCGGCCCTTCACGCGCTCGACCTACAATTCCGTGCTCAAGGCAAGTTTGCCGGTTTTCTTTTCTAACATTGCCCCTAAGTATTGCTTGCAACTGTTCTCCTTGATGTTCCCATGTTAATAACTGCTTCCCGTACCAATCAAATAATTGTTTATCGACAGAGCTTGTGTAAATAATGTTTTTCGTTTGACTAATTTACTTACTGAAATATATCAAAGTCAAAATAATTATGTAAGTTTTATTCCTATCAAAATAAAAGTGATTAACAAATTGAGGTCTACGCTGCAGCTTAAAAAGTCTAGAACAGTTAGGTTTTTATATTTTAATATAAGTGGGCTTTTGATTGCGCTATGTGTGACGATATTTTTACTAAACGAATAAATAAAAATAATAAACTAAATTCTTTTGCAGGTGTGAAGATCCATCCACCGAAAACCCCGCCGTATCCTCCTCCGACACATTTGTTCCCTATGCAGCAACTAGCCACCAACCTAAACCAGGTTAGACGGTTACATATTTGTTATGTATTAGCTATATATTGTGGTTCACTCACTTTAAACCCCATCTGATTTCTTATTCTAAATCAGTTAGCAGTTTTCGTGCTATGAGTAGTGTTACTCACCCTAGTTTTTTACTTGTTTTCCTCCTGCTCTATCCAGTATCCCTGTAACAAATTGCATTAAAATGATTTTAGTGGTTTATGCAACAAAGCAAAAATAGGAGATAGATATGTTTATTATATGGATTTAGTTAGATGTGTTATACTAAATATTTAAGGCCAGAATTTATTAGTTACAAAAAGGATCTGATAGGATTTCTGTGTCGTAGAATGTTCAATTCATACTCCAAGTGCATTACGCGACGGGAATAGAAAGATTATCTATAATATAAAAATAGATCGCCATATGTGTTGGTAAGCATATAGCTCGATAACAGCTGAACCGATTTACATAATTCTTTATTTTTAATATTCGTGGATGTACGAGGATGGTTCTTAGACAAAAAAAATAGGTGCAAAGCCTTATACCCTAGGCTTAGGGTAGGTTAGGTACAGCGTGAACGAAGTCGCGTTGGGCAGCTAGTTATAGATAAAATTTGATAAACCCTTGGTAATAGTTACAACATTCATTAGAGCACTCGGATACAAGACCGTCCGCGAGCTAAAGCGACCCGTAAATGCGCTAAGTTCGGTTGCAAATTCCTCCTCCTAGACGCGCTACAGCGTCTCGGTCAGCAGATTAACGAAGTGGGGGACGTCACGGTAACTCGAAATGCTATTAGGTACCTCTATATGTATGCGTAATTTTATGAATCATACAGTATGTTGACGGTACACGTTGAAGTAAAATAGATCTTCGGTTAGCGTAAACTATTGAGACGTATATTTAGAATAATTATAATATATTTAGAGGTAACTAGTTAATGTCTTTGAAATTTAAATACTTAGCAACGGCCCATTTGATGTTTGATAATTCAATCGTATTAATTGTGTTCTTAAAATATCCAGCAGCAACTACAAGAACTACAACAACAACAAATGCAACAGTTGACGGCGCAACAGCAACAAACGCAAAAGAAACAGCAACAACAACAACAACAGCAGTTACAGCAGCAACAACAGTTACAGCATCAGCAGCAACAGCAATATGTTCAAGACATGCAACAGAGACCTGACATTTATGCAACGCAGGTACATCTTAAGTCTAAGAATATAGACTATACAATATGACTTAGGAAGATTGTCACAGTCACTTTTATTTTCAAATATTTCCTTCATGTAATTCATGTAAAAACTTACTAATATTCTTGAAGATAGAATGGTTATTAAATATAACAAATACATTTGTGAAAACATTACATAATAATCTCAAATAAGTCCTAACCACTATAAAAATATTATACAAGCTTTCCATTTTTTCATGAAATTAATTACTGTCATTAACACGAGTTTTTAAATTATTTTACATTGTTACACTGAACAGAACAAAATAGAACTGAATTGCGGTCCTTGTGTCCACAGTCGAGCGAGGAAGTGAGCACGGGCGACGGTAGTACCGTGGAGGCTCGCGAGCTGGGCGCGGTGCTGGCGTACTTGCAGCGCGAGGTGCCTTCCCTAGTTGCCCTGCCGCCCAACGAGCTGCGGACCCTTGTGCTGCAGGTTGGTATACACCTTAATATATTATATAACAACGAGCAGGCTCAAAAAAATAAAAAAAAAATTTAGGGGGATGAAAGATAGATGTTCTCAGACCTAACGGATATGTATGACATTTCACAGAAATTGTTACAACCATTTCGTAGGAGTATTATTACGAATACCGTGACAGGAGAATTTTATATTAGAGAAAGATAAAATAGCAAAGGTCAAGAAGACCACGGTGGATAGGATGAGATGGAAATTACTTCATCAATGTCGAAGTTGTTCGCTGTGTCTGTATGAGATTAACATAAATTCTACAATATACCTTATATGATACGGTTTATATGTATTTAATGATTTTTGCGAAGGGTTAGTTGTTTGTTCATATATCGAATACAGTCTGGACAACATTTTGTCTATAATAATTGTGATTGCATCATTACAACCATTAAAGCTTACATTTTTCAGTAATTTTTAAATAATAATGAACAGCATAAAACGACGCGAACTTTCACAATAGTTATCAACAATAATATTCATCGTCGTTCATTGCCGACCGCTTGGCGCAGTAGTAGCACAACTACTTTCTGCGCGAAGGGTCGTGGGTTCGATCCCCACACCGGAAAAATATATTTGTAATTTACATTTGTGTTTTTCTGGGGTCTGGGTGTTGCTCTGTATATGTAATTTATTCCGTTATCTAGTTGCCATAACACAAGCTTCTGCTTAGCTTGGAACTAGATGGCGTTGTTTATAAATGTCCTGAAAATATTAAAAAAAAAATAACAAAAATATTGTCCAGGTGATGCAGCAGAAGTCGCACGAGATCCTCCTGGGCAAGTGTGGTGGCGGGGGCGAGGGCGACGCGGCGGACGTGGAGGAGGGCGACGAGCGGCGCGCGCGCTTCCTCCTGGCTGCTGCCGAGGAGGCGCTCGCAGCTGACTGGCCCAGGGACCGTGACCCGCAGGTACTAGATGAAGGTTCTTTACTGAATTCAATTAGGCTACATAAAAGTTACACTTTTGAATCGTCATGGTATTACAAAACATTTACCACCGGTTCGGAAGGCAGTTTCTACAGGGAAGAACCGGCAAGAAACTCTGATAGTCGCTCTTTTTTAAAAATAAGAACATACAATTGTAAATATAAACAAAAACTCGACTATTATAATATTTATACATGAAAAAGGTCATCGTCCCACTATAAATTCTATTCTAGGTTTTTCTACGATTTTCGAGTTAATGTATATTCTGTAATTCTTATCAATATTATGGGTGTCTATTCGTAAAACAATAATCAGTTAAGGGATAACTTCCTGTTATGAATATGTATTTCATAAACTCATAACTGTACCACTTATTAGTATTTCAAAAAAATATTATAATATTAGTATTTAATATTGAGTCATTAGTCTTTCGAATGGTCTCGTTATACAAGTTTATTCATAATAATTAGGCAACGAGCGGCGCGCAGAACCGGCGTTTCGCGGAGGCCGCGGGCGCCGAGACGCGCGAGCTCGAAGCTCCCGACCACCACCACCACTTCGCGTTGCCGCCGCCCGCGATGACCTATGACGACTACCGGTAACGTACTTATTTTTTCTAGATTCTACAGTTGTAATAAATGTGGTGAAATGGATATGCTGTAAAAAACATTTTACAAAGAAAGAAACACTTATTATATTGGGTATGTTTTTTACTAGATAAATGTTATGTCAGAATTCAATAACAGAAAGATTAAATTAGTTATATTTACCTACTAAGGTAAATACAATTATTCATTGATTCTTCTGTCTCCATTTGAACTTCTTGCACTATTATAATGTGAATGTGTCACGCAGAACGTCGTCATTCGTACCGACGGGCGCGGCGAGCGCGGGCGTCGCGGGCGGCGCGGGCATGGCGTCCAACATGGCGTCCAACATGGCGGGCGGCATGTCGGCGTCGCTGCCCGAGCACATCGTGAACGGCATCGTGTACGGCATGAACGCGGCCATCCGCGCCGGCGTGGGCGAGCCGCTGTTCGAGCCGGCGCCCGCGCCCGCGCCGCCGCCCGCCTCCTACACGCCGCCGCTGCCGCACGCCGGCAAGCGCGACCACCACCACCAGGCCACCAACACGCCCGCACTTAAAAAGAAGGTTCGATTTTTATTTGAACGGCTCTCAGCCATTAAGAAATATAACTATAGGAAAAGACCCAACTGCGGAGTATATATTATGATAGAGTATATATATGTACTAGTTCAGTTGAGTAGCTGGGTGGTGACTTAATTGTAATTTATATGTTTTGAATTAACTATGTAGTTATAAAGGAAACAACAACACAAATAGTTTATTTACTGTGATGATGATTGTTTATTTTATTAAATAAAATTTATTTCTTGTAGGAAATGTTTTACCATTTTTGTATAGGGCGCGTAGATTAACGCGCTATGCTCGGAAGCTTTATTGGTACTAATTACATAACTAAAAATGCATAAGTTATAAAACTGTATGGGGTAGTAGGTCATACAGTTGTCTATCTGTATACAGAATTAATTATGATTAGTAATAAAAGTTACTATTTTATAAATACAACCTCTAAGAAATTATTCGTAATTTGTTCTTCAAATAGTCATAATTTGGAGATCAGCTACTAGACTATTGGCAACACAATTTTTTTAACAAAAACATATAGTGTTCGTTTATTTTGATATATTATTATGTGAAATGGAAGTAAACAACAGCTATTAAAGTCTAACATAGCGTGCGCGCTTGCAGGGCCGGTTCGGCGGGCGGGGCGCGCGCGCGGACGCGTACGGCGCGGCGCCGCCGCAGCCCGCGCCCGCCGCCTACTCCGCCATGGACGTGGACGCCGAGACCGACTCCAACCACGACACGGCGCTCACGCTGGCCTGCGCCGGCGGCCACGAGGAGCTCGTCGAGCTGCTGCTCTCGCGCGGCGCCGACATCGAACACCGGGACAAGAAGGTGCACACTACTAAATTCATTTTGTTAATTACGCTAAATTTGCGCAACCAAATTTTATTTATATAGTAACAGTTACAATTTTTTATTTTAGTTACACACAACATGAAAATTTAGGGCTTGATAAATTATAATTGACAGTATACTACTCTACAAAAAAAAATCATGAATAACATCTAGCATTAAAAATTTGAATAGATAATATGGAGGTCTAACTCTTCTATACCAGGAAGTAAACACATGGATTTGACAATATATGAATGTTGTATAAAAAATAACTCGTTTAACATTACCAGGGCTTCACGCCGCTCATCCTAGCTGCTACAGCCGGGCACGAGAAGATAGTGGAAATCCTCCTAAACCACGGAGCTGACATCGAAGCGCAGTCGGAACGCACCAAGGACACGCCCCTCTCGCTCGCGTGCAGCGGCGGCCGCTACGAGGTGGTCGAGTTGATACTCGGTCGCGGCGCCAACAAGGAGCACCGCAACGTGTCCGACTACACGCCGCTGTCGCTCGCTGCGTCCGGCGGATACGTTAACATCATCCGGCTGCTGCTGCACCACCAGGTTAGCTCATTGTTACTAGAGTACAGTTTTAACAGCACAGCTGGAGTATTGAATGCTTCCCTGCGTGCAATAATAAATGGTTGCGAGGCATTTCTTTAAATTAACATTTATTTTTATTATTTTTGTAATGAGTCCTCTACTAGACCGATGTGAACTGCTTTGTCGCCAAAAGAAAACTTCTTTATCAGAAAAGATTTTTATTATTCCTTGGGTCAAACTTTGGTTGCTTCATCATACCTAAATTTGTGATAAGATCGCCTATTGGTTTTTTTTGCTTTATTTTACACTCTTTTATGTATTTTCGTTTATTTCGGTGTACAATAAAGAGTTTTTTTTTATTTATATAAAACTACGGTGGCAGCGATATATACATTTAGGTATGATGAATCAGGGAAATAAATGATGATTATTTATAGGCGGAGATAAACTCCCGCACGGGCTCGAAGCTGGGCATCTCGCCGCTGATGCTGGCCGCGATGAACGGGCACACGGCGGCCGTGCGGCTGCTGCTCGACTGCGGCTCCGACATCAACGCGCAGATCGAGACCAACCGCAACACGGCGCTCACGCTCGCCTGCTTCCAAGGTATTGTACATAGCTCATCCAAATATAGCACTAGAGCACATTATGCGGCATAATGCTTAACATTAATTCGTATTGTGCGAGCACTCTCAAACTTAAACAAATTCACTTCATAATTATCTTCAGCATAATTCGGCATTGTGCGCCACTGATTCGCACTATGCTCTGTAATTGGAATTCTAGGATTGACCCACTATTTCCGAGTGGATCTACTTTGACATATTGCAATTTAATATGAAAAATTAAATAACTAGAAATGTACTTCAAGTGGATTGGTTGTTGTGGTCGAAATTTTTAAAAATAATTTGAATAAATCTTGTTTATATAAAATAACACTGCTCAATAAAATCATTTAAATATTTTTAAAAACTTACCTACATATTTGTAAAATGAGTAGTAATAAAAGTATGATGTAAAACATTACTTGTGGTGCAGGTCGGCACGAGGTCGTCAGCCTACTACTCGACCGCAAGGCGAACGTGGAGCACCGCGCGAAGACGGGGCTCACGCCGCTGATGGAGGCGGCGAGCGGCGGCTACGTGGAGGTGGGGCGCGTGCTGCTCGACAAGGGCGCCGACGTCAACGCGCCGCCCGTGCCCTCCTCGCGCGACACCGCGCTCACCATCGCCGCCGACAAGGGCCACACCAAGTTCGTCGAGCTGCTGCTGCAGAGGTGAGGCGTGACCACTCCCTAGTACTCCATAGATATCAATCAGTACCGCGCGGGCCGGCGCCGAGTGCGCACGCGTATTCCTTTTACATATTGTATACTAGCTGTTGCCCACGACTCTGTCCGCGTGGACTCGCATGTAACCTTAAAACTTTTTTTCCAGTAAAAGAGCAGCCTATGTCTTTTCTCAGGCTCTAGATAATTTGTATACCAAATTTCTTTACAATCGGTTCAGTAGTCTTAGCGTGAAAGCATAACAGACAGACAGATAGACAGAGTTAATTTTGTATTTATAATATTAGTAAACTAATCTTTGTAGTGCTACGTCAAGCAGCAGCTACAAAGATTAGTTTATAGAATTCTGTGTCACAAACTACATACTTCTAAATAAACTTGAAATTGGCTCTGGCATTTTACAGATGAATGAGATTTTAATAAATTTAAAAATTTATAATGTAACATAAAACATAATGTTTGATTAAAAGAAAGTATTAACTAAAATTATGATTTTTTTATCTAGACGAGCGGCGGTGGAAGTGAAGAACAAAAAAGGCAACTCACCGCTCTGGTTAGCGGCGAACGGTGGACATCTCGCCGTCGTCGAGATGTTATACGCCGCGGGCGCAGACATCGACTCACAAGACAATAGAAAGGTTTCTATATATAACTCTTACACATATAAATATTATAATGATAAACTTGATTATTCAAGCTTATTACCCGTGTTAAAGCGGAACATGTAGATTTTATTAACGAATTCCAAAACAGACTTTCGTCAATGAATAAATGTCGGTGTATTTGCAGGTATCCTGCCTGATGGCCGCTTTCCGCAAGGGCCATACAAAAGTGGTAAAGTGGATGGTCGGCGTCGTCACGCAGTTCCCTTCAGACCAGGAAATGACGAGGTAGGTACACTATTATTGTATTGTTACTCTTAATGTAGTATAAAATGTGGTCTAAAAGTATTTTAACAAATATAATTGACGTTTATAAAAGTTAGTGAGATAAATTTCTCACTATAGCGTATTTTATATTTATTTTACTTGTAACCGCATCAATAAGCCTTTTATTCAATTTCTCATAAATATTTAATTTCGAAAGATGTAAGTATGTAGATTTTAAAACATTTACTTAGTATCTAGAGTTAATAAAAAAAAATTGAATTAAAACTATTAAGTAAAAGTATTCTGCTTTGTGTATAGTTCTTCCCCCACCTTATCCATATTTTGGTGTAAAACTACAAAGATGTAATTTGTTGTCGTGGGTGGCAGGTACATCTGCACGATATCGGACAAGGAGCTGCTGGAGAAGTGCCAGGAGTGCGTGCGCGCGATCCGCGCGGCCAAGGAGACGCAGGCGGCGCGCGCCAACCAGAACGCGACCATCCTGCTGGAGGAGCTAGACGCGGAGCGCTGCCGCGAGGAGAGCCGCCGCCTCGCCGCCGCGCGCCGCCGCGAGCGCAAGAAGAAGAAGAAGATGGAGAAGAAGGTGCGTGCACGCCCCACTGCCCCACTGCCCTACTGCCCTAGTCGCTTCTGTAGTACAGATGAACTGACGTACTTACGAACGGCCATCTTAAAATCTGACGCTATATCTATATTATAGTGTCTTTCTTACACTAATTCCAACTGTTGATAATATTAATATACATATTGTTTATTTATTTTTACAATAATAACATTATAAACTACACTAATAAAGGGAAGAATATGATGTCAAGATGTTTCGTGTGAAATATTTTTTTCATATTTATGGAGCCCCTCATTACTTTACTTTTTCTATTTAATTACTACAATAATTTATAATAATAATAATATAGCCCTTTATTTCCAGTTCCACAAAAATTTTGTTTAAAACTTATACAATAAATATCTAGTTACATTTTTTTTTTAATAGTTACATTTTTAAATATATTCTTTATTTTTCCTTATTTTTTTTTTATTTTTTTTTTATTTTTTTTATTTTTTTTAATTTTTTTTTTATATATGTTATTGTGTACTGGATGCCCATAATTGGACATAGGCCTCCAATAATTTACAAAGGCTTAAAAATAATATATTTGCGGCATCTCGCAGAATAACTTCTAGCAAGATAACCATGCTCAAGTGCCTCACTACTTGATATTGAGCCAAATTGCGAAACCTCCTTTTTTAAGTCGATTACTAATGAATGTTGCAGGAGGAGAGGCGCAAGCTGCAAGCGGAGAACGTGAAGAACAGCCTGTACTGCGAGAAGGCGGGCGAGTGCTCCGAGGGCGGCGAGCCCGACGACGAGCCCGGGCCCAAGGAGGAGGGCGACTCCGGCATCGACGCCAACTCACAGGTACCGCACTGAATACAACATGACACTATATCTCTGGACTTACGCATCTTTACAGAATATTCTTTACTAGCGACCCGCCCGTGCTTCGCTAGTATATATTTAATTAATTATATAATAATAATAATTATCCATGTATTATAAATAAATTAAACAAAACAAAAGTAAACCTTCCTCTTGAATTATTACTATTTAAAGAAACCGCACGAGAATCGATTGTGTAGTTTTGAAGATTTAAGCATACATATGTAGTATACACTATACACACGTAGTGATGCAACAGTGTGCTAGTGTAGTCTTTTAAATTTTGTCGTTCTCTTTGTGGCTCTCTGATCTATAAGTATGGAAATATAGTAAAATTATACACTACAGATACAATACAGATAAAATATACAAATAATACAATACAGATAAACTGTAAGCATATATTACGTTAAGGGTTGCCTATCCTTAATTTTTCATTTGTATTCTTATTATTTAAATAAAAATGTCAAATAAAAAATTCATCAGAATATTCTAAATATTTATTTTTTAAACAGGGGTCATGTTCGTCATCGGATGTGAAAGCTCCACCCGCTTCAAGCAAAAGCAAGAAAAAGAAAAAAGAAGAAAAGACGCCTACCACCCCCGCACCTTCTAAGAAACAACCAGACAAAGTTAGTTGTGTTACAATATTTTCTCATAAAGACAAAATTCTGACTGCAATACCGGCTAGTTTCTTTTGCGATAATGATACAAACAATTCTATTTAGTAATATTTATCTGCTTTTTTCTCCAGCCTAAAGCAAAGAGTGAAACAAAAGAAAAGGAAAGTACGAATAAGTCAGATAAGAAACAAGAGAAAGAGAACGTAGCGCCGAGCTCGCCTCCAGCCACGCCCAAACACACGGAGAGACGAAGCGAGAAGAAAGAGAAGTAAGGGATCTTCCAGAAGCTTACATTAGTTATAGCTAACTATTGTTTGGTGCATGCGTACTTATTATGCGCTGCTATTTACCATTTATTTTGCCTAAGGTGTGTATAACGGGGTTTAAAAACGGTGAATGTTGTTACAGAAAACAAGAGGAAGATGCTAAAAGCATCGCCGTACAGAATGTTAACAAATACGGGAACAGCTCTAGAAAGAGCCAAGTGTTCGAATCGACTAGGCTTAACGTGGACAGAGACGACGTTGACACGATCGAGAAAAATAAAAAATTGCACAGCCATCAGTAAGTCGATTTAATTATGCGCACGCGGCGGATGTCCCGCCGTCCAGTGTCTGTTCAGTGTCAAAGTTGTTCTATCCTCGTCGAAGTGCTCGTTTATTTACGCATTATTTTATTTTAATTTTTCGTAGATTTGTATAAGAGTATATTAAATATTCTTATTATTATGATTGTGCATGTTCTTTGTTAATGCTCATAATCGTTATGCATGATATTTGTGTATTCTGAAATTACTTCAGTTGTTGAAATGTATACATAAGACCGTTTAAATGTATATATAGAACATATGACTAAATGTATTACTAATTCTAACAAAAATTTAAACACAACTATTTTTACCAAAATTAAACGTATTTAAATCTCCCGTTTGCATGTACTGAATTTGTAGTTCGCTAAAATTAATATTAAACGTAATATAACAGATGGGAAGCTGAGGCCAAAAGCACATCGCCCAAGAGCGCTAACGTGAGCGGGAGCGGGTCGCGGCGCGAGGAGGGCTGGAAAGAGGTCGTCAGAAAGTCCAGTGTGCAGCCTCCTTCAGCTCTCGAGCCTGGGTAAATTGATCATTTTTATATTAAAATTGTCTGAAGGTAGACCCAGTTAAGTTCATCTTTAATTTTGTCTGCAGAAAAAAACGGTTTAAGGTACTTGGGTACGCTTATTCGACAATGGTAATGACAATAAAACATTGCATAAATTCGAAACCTTATTAGACTTATGGATAGCATATATAATATATGTACAGTGTCTTGCACTTCGTTTACATGAAATCGAAGCTTAGGTTATAATATTGACAAAAAGTGTGGTTTTCAAGAGAAAATTGGTTTACTATATCCAAAAAATTTACACCACGAAATCGCACATGTGATTTCACGACGTAGAAACCTTCTTTGTTGACGACTTCTTCAAAATTATTAGTTAAAAAATATAAAATCATAAAAAAATACTTTTTTTCTAACAGATGCAAGAAAGTGTGCGTGGCTTCGCACGCAATATCGCGCGTGATTGGCCGCGCCGGCTCCAACATCAACGCGATCCGCACGGCCACCGGCGCGCACATTGAAGTCGACAAACTCACCAAGGGACAGGGCGAACGAGTTATTACTATCAAGTGAGTTGTTATATTTTAGTGAAATCATTTGAAATTATTAAAATAAACGCTTAAGTACGGTTGTCGGTGACTAATGCCAAAATACTGAAACACAACTTAAATTTAAATACAACTTAAACCGGTCTGATTTGACAGTTGGCCATACAATTCTGTCAAAATTACGAGACTTAAGGCGTGCTTAAATTTAATTTGCGTATGACTTGGCCGTAAGAATGGTATTAAAGCTTAACTCTTAAGTCTCGAATACATATCATAAGCGCAATGTAGAACTGCGCCATTAGTACCGGTCGTTACAGGTCTTACATTTAAAGGACTTATAATTGAAACTAAGCCACATAAATATAGAAATAATTTTGTTATATTTGATATTAAATAGCTAATATTGTATCATCACTCGTCTATGCAGGGGTTCTACAGAACAGGTTTTAAATTTTAAGGACTTATAATTGAAACTTACCTACTGCAATATAGAAAGACTTATTCTGTTTGAAATTAAATAGCTAACTATGAATCGTCTGTGCAGGGGTTCGACGGAAGCGACGAAACAAGCGGCTAGTCTAATCGCGGCAATGATCCGCGACCCAGAAGCCGACATAGCGCAGCTGCTGCCGCGCGCCAAGCTGCCGGCGCCGCCGCCGCAGCCGCCGCAAGCTAAGCCGGCTAAACCACCGGCTAAGGTCAGTGACAGCCTTTTTAGGGTTCCGTAGCCAAAATGGCAAAAACGGAACCCTTATAGTTTCGTCATGTCCGTCTGTCCGTCTGTCCGTCTGTCACAGCCGATTTACTCGGAAACT
>JADANM010005714.1:8125513-8148189 GCA_026213755.1 Eurema hecabe
ACGGAATAAAATGGGAATTTGGACATTTAAAATTCATACTTTCTATTAGTTATTGTTTCACCGATATCTTTTTATTTATACAATTTCAATTTGCCTCGCATATGAAGAATAACTATTTGAATATTTAATGTGTATTTACATTAAAAAAATTACTATTACATAATTAAATTTTGCGTTTATAGGTATGATCAATAGTTTTGGAAAAATTCATTGAGGCTTTAGGAAAAAATTAAAGCTTATGCAATAACTTCTATACCTAGAGGTAAATAAGCAAATAATAATTTGTAAAATATGAATAATTAAATTACTAAATAACAATATAAGTCTTATTAAATGTTAACAAAATATTCTTATTTATATTATTTACATATATGTACAATAGGGTAGCCTACAAATAAACTTGCTTTAAAATAAAAATCATAAGAATGCAAAGGACAGATGCAAAAAATATTACTTTACAATATATTTATTGTCTACATTATTCGGAATCTATGTTTATTTGAATATAGACTTATACTTATGTTAGATATAAACACAGTAAATAACACGAGTGAATTAATACAGATAAAAAATTAATGCAATTAATCTCTATGTAAAGGAACAGTTTAAAAATTGGGATGAAGAAGACACGTATAAACCTAAATAATATATAGGTAAATAATGTTCATATAATAATCATATTTTTTTATTGTTATCATATTATTTCCTCGTAAATCCTTTAATCTTAATTTAAGTATAACTTATTTTACTTAAACATTGAATTATATAGATTTTTATACAGTAAATAGAGGGAGAAGTTTCATTTAATTTATTTTTAACTATATGGCTAGCCAGCTTTAAAAGAGAGCAGGATTCCTACAATCTAGTAAAGCTAATATACATTTAAGTCTAAAACAGCTGATAATATATAATTTATAAAGCAACCAGTTTAAGGATCACACAGTCAATCAACTATTTTAGGCCAACAGGAAATTTACATCAACATTACTTTGTGTTTCAATTATGATGAAGAAAATTGTCAAGTCTTAGTGACAAAGAATAAAGGCTTATATCTGTTATCCATGAAATACCAGCTTCCAACTTAACAATAAAGAGAATATCACACATTATTTGCTTACCATATAAGTCTAATATTGAGTAACTACACCCACTCAATATAATCACACTCTTAGCTTTAACACCAACTTCCAAGTAAATGTAGCCACACTTTTATTCAAATTACTGACTCGATTGGGAATCCTTGGCCTATTCAATGTGTGCACACCTTAACAATTACTGTCATTCATGTAATTTAGTACAGTTGAAACTCATATGTGGTAGATCCATCTCGCCAAGTCGGTTCATCGGTTACTTTAGCCCTGCATAGTGGACAAGTGTGTTCTCTATCGAGCCAGGCGGCGATGCAGAGTTCGCAGAAGATGTGGCTACATCCTAACCTCACAGGGGTGCTGTAATCATCATGGCAAATGGGACAAGAGTCGCCAGCTGATACTAACTGTTCACCAGTTGGTTTTGTACCCAAATTCTGTAAATTGTGAAATATGTATTTTAAATAAAAATAAATATGATAGTAAATCTGCAAACAATGTATGAATGATTTTATAAAACTAAGCAACATAAATGCGTGGTGGCCTCTATTTATTACCAAATTAAAATTTGTTTGAGACAAGACAATAATTTTTTGATTCAATTTCATATCAAGCATGAGAAATATCTTACCACACTCTGCAGCAATGTCCAGGTAGCACTCTTGAATAGTCTTAACCTCACCAAAATTTCCACAACTTTAGCCATCACATATGCAGATGTAAGGAATGTGCCTACCATTTTCTCTGACCCTTCATATGATTGCATGAGGAAAAATATCCAAGGCTGAATTGTTATAAGTGCACGGTATAGTTGAGAGATTGCCTCAGTGAATAAGAACACTTTTCCCTGTAATAAAAATTTACATTTAATTATTAATTAAATTAACTAATGTCGAATAATATTGAAATGAGATAAAAACATTGTGTCAATAAATATGAAATAAATAACATCACACATATATTATGATTCTGGAACCATAATATACAAAAATAAGTACAGAATATCAGATTTCATTAAATAACATTTAAAATTTTTAATAATATGTTAAATGCATCTTACCCTTTTCTGGTATGGCAATATAATAGAAGGCATCATTGTGACTAATATTTTAACATCCACTGTAATTATCTTCACAATAAGATCTGTGAGTACAACCAGCCAAAGGAGTTCCCATACATCAATTGGTTCCGTGTAACCGGGAAACATTATTACATTTGGTAACAGCCTTCCATGGCCAAATAGGAAATGTATTATCACTATACAGCTTGATGTGAATAACAATTCACTAAATAATGATAAGAAACTACGGTTCATTTGTTTTCCATGCTCCCTGAAACCAAATAAAGTCAAATATTATACTATAGCTATTTAAAATGACAACATTTAATTGTCAATAATTTAGTATATTAATATATAATTAGTATAGTTAATTGATGTTTATATTTCAATATATACAATAGTATGTATATATAAGTGTTATAGTTATTGAGATAAGAAATGTTCATTAAAATTAATTAATCATTTGTTGAGATATTAATTATAGGATATTCTATTTGTTATAAATTATATAAATGAAGGAATCTATTCCTAGATAAATGAAAAAGGTGTTCTTACCTCCTTACAAGACTGTCACTGTGTGAAAACGTACAAAATAATATTATAAATGTGAAGATAGCCTCCCTGCTATCATACAAGTACTTAATAAACAGGATAAAGTAAAATGGAGCATATTGTATGAGTAAATTTAAGGTCCCTCGAACATCCACTACCTAAAATTTGGATTAAGGATTAAATCTTTCATAGCTTAAATTAGAAATTTATAAATCTGATTATCTCAATAGTATTTGAAGTGCCTCATCTTTTGAGTTACTAAAAAAAAAAATTACCTGTTGTGTACCATCATCACTCTGATTATCAGTCTCTGCATTGTCATTGATATTATTATTATTGGCAGGATTTACTGATATATTTATGTCTTCCGGGGCTTGTTCAGATAAGTTAGAGTCATTAGACACGCTAGTACTCAAAGCATGGCTTGTTTGAGCTCTCAATGTTGGGGGAGTCCCTCTGTCTGTTACAACATATGTCTGAGCTGTTGGGCCCAAGTTCACGTGTGCTATTGAACTCTGGGGTCGCTGAGGACCTTCACCAAGTTGATGGGTATTAGGTGGATTTCGTGGCAACCAAGTCGGCAAAGATAGCCTTGCGTTATTTCCCTAGAAGTTTTTTTATATGTAAGTGTTGTGGTTTTTTGACTTAATATTAGGTATTTTCATTCAATGTTTAAATTTTTAGTGATAATAGGAATCCTAATGAAAAAATTATAATAATATAAACGCAACATTACATCACAATAATTTGACTTATCAACAATATTTACCATCCGGGCGTGCTCCACTAAGGGTCTAATTTCTCTAAACATGCTATTTAATCTATCTCCGAGACCAATGTTACTTCTTATTGGAGCTGTAGGTCGAGTAACAGAATCCATTCTCGTCAGAGCATTCGGTCTCGAAGAAGTTTCATCTGCCTCTTCTTCACCCATATCTAGATTAACTTGATTAGAGTGCGCCATTGTGATAACACTAGTTTTTTTATAACCACATCAATATTATCATCACAAACATTAGTTTATTAATTTGAAACTCAATTTCTAACACGAATTACGAAGGTCAAGTATCCACTATCTAGTATCTACCAAACATGAGATCATAAATCTGACAAAGTCAAATCATCAAATGACATTTTTATAAGAACTGTCAAAATCTATTTTTTTGTTAAGGCTCCAAGTATTTTGGTTGATACTATTCTTTTGATCTATTCAGCGTCTTCTAATAATATTATACTAATTACTAATTTTGATAGTACTACTCGATATATGAATAAAGAAAGACGTAGTTAAAGAGATAGTTTAAACCTTCAAAGTTAAGTATTATGCCGCAAAATACGCTCTAGTACTATAATTAGAAAATTATGATTATGGTCAATAAGACCCAAAAGATAATGTCCGTTACAGCTATACTTTTTGCCCGCGTTTATATAATTGTTTAATCCTATTATTTTCATCATGAGTCAGTGCTTAAAACTGCATAGAATAATATACAGTTTTAAATCCAGTACTAGCAGTAGTGTACAACGTGTAACAGAAATGCGTGGTAATATTTAAGGATCGCAAAGAATACCTAATTTTAAATGAATGTATTAAAAATTCCTTTTATTTGAACTATTTATTATCAAGATATTGATTTTTAATTTCTATTGTCTAGCATCGATATTCAAATTTATCGACGCTACAACATCACTTTAGAGCTATCAGCTGTTACGTGTCAATGAAAAAGTTACTGCTAGGTATCTCTCTTATTAGAATTCGAAAAGTGATGTAAAACACTATAACACTTTTTTTTTCATATTATCGATTTTATTGATGAATTAATGAAATAAAAAATCTCAAATATGTTTATTTTAATGCGGGGACTTGTATATAGACTAACTATGAGCATCTGAACATCACGCAAAAATATTACTACACATTTCTGTTACACGTTGTATTAAATACATGACATGGTATATAACCTAAAACGTGCCATGGTAAACGCACTATTAAACACAATAAGTTTTCTTTCAATTCGAAACAGTAGTTTTTGAGATAATCATGTTCAAACAAACAAACTCTGTTACTTAATATAGTTATTAGTATACATAAAAGTGAGCAGTACCTAAACAAGTAAAAAACTATTTATGCAACTTATATGGGTAGATAAAATAATTCCAATAAGATTATAAGAAAAATGTATTATGTTGATTAGTGAAACGATTTTCCATTTATAATATGTTTAATGTCATTAAACTTAAATTAGTAATCGAAATGCTATATTCCATTACGATTCTTTCTCGTACGATGAGCAAGTGTTACCTCGATGTTTTTCCTAAATAAAAATAAACGCACAACGGTCTTTTGATAAGTTAGATTCAGTCTTTGTTTAGGCATCGCACTATTGCCACCCTGACAACAGAGGATCATTAAAATTATCATTTTGCTCCACGAACGTATATCATTCGAATTTCAATAAATACATAACGTTATACCGAAATAAATACAAACTATGAGGTTGAATATTGATAACGTCACGTTTGTAACTCTAAAATACAATGGCATTGGCACTTGTACACTCACAACTCTGAGTCTGCTTTTAGGTCAAGAACTCCTTGAGCATAAAGATCTCTTACAGCTTCCAATAATCGTTGCTCAGCACGTGGATCGCCGAGAGCTACATCGACACTGCCAGCGCAGAGAAGCAACGCTCTTAGCGCGGCTCGTGGCCAGTCCTGTTTTAAACTTCGTCTCACAACCACTCCTGCTGATGCCGCATCCAACCTCGCACATTCAGCTTCCAACCGATCTCCGTAATCTTCAATTAATGTATCCTGGACAGCTCTTCTCATATCGGGTGTCAAAGAAGAAAGCAGCAATAGTGCTACGTCGTCCATGGGTCTACCGAGCGAAACCATTTGCCAGTCTAATGCAATGCATTCACTTATTCCATCCCTTTCCCTAAATAGAAGATTTCCACTCCAAAAATCAGCATGAGCGAGTGAAGCAGGCTCGGCTGGTCGTAGCAAAGTGCCGAGGAGTGATGGTGCGCGTGCACTTAATGCGCTAACAGCCGCCGCTTCGCCAACACAATCTGTTCGACCACGCAAAAATGTTTCGAGTTGTGGTAGTCCTCTACGAACTAAGCGTAGGTATCCTGCTGCTGCTCTTTCGCATGGAAATAAGAAATCGAATCTTTGATCGAGAGGACCTTCTCTTTCCCGTAAAGATAGCGAAAGTGCGTGGAGACGAGCGGCGGCAAATAATGCCGCTCTTGCTTGTTCAACAGTCAATCCTTCAGCAAAATCCGCCGATTCGAACCCTACCGCCGTAACGTCTTCTAGAACAAGCTCGCTGTCTCCTCCAATTTCGTCTGAAAATAAAACATTTAAATAAACATTTTATTTCACATAGAAAATTGTGTCTTTCGTTACACAAATTCATGTTTAGTATATTTTTATCTGTGAAAACGTGCTTATGAATTTAAAAATATAACTAGTATTAGCTGAAGTCGTATCATGAATACCAAAAATAAACTGCTCCGAGTATTTGCAATGCTCTCATTGAGGTAAGTGTAGGTTTACTAATAAAATATTTTAATTGTTTATTGGTTTAATTTATTAGTCACTATTTGGCTGTCGTAAATTGGCTCTATTCGAAATGTCCATGTATGAAATGTAATTTAAATGGAAAATATATATTATTTTTAATTATAATCACACATATCACCTGGTAGTCTTGCCTTGACACATCTTGGCACGGCTAGCCCTTCATCAGGTCCCAAAGCTTCTTGGGCTAATTTGTTCAATGCAGGAGCTAATTCAGTATAGAAGAGAATTTCCCTAGTATCGAATTGTGCTTCAGCTACAAAGAGTCTTCCGAACGGGTCTCGGGGTGGTAGTTTTACAACTAGCGGCATAGAGTGCCTTTCTCCCTCAGTTTCATATCGAACTGTTACAGCTAACACTCGGCTTAGCGCTCCGGCAACTCCAGCACGCGATTCCACTCTTATCTATAACAAAATTTTCTCATTAAAGCACTAACCGGTTTTTAATCCAATTCTAATTACAAAAAATAAACAAGGAGAATTTTTTAATAAAAAAATTGTTACAAACTTTTGATAAGAATAATGTTCATATGACACTCTACATTTATTTATTGTTTTTTTCTGTTCCGCGTAAACAATTCTTGTTGACATACCTCTTGTGGCTCGACCACACCCGAGTCGACGAGCAGCTCTCGAGCCCATTCCTCAGTGAGGGCCGTTTCAGCTTCACCTTCGGGACCAAACTCACAGTCGGATTCCTCACTTCCGCTGCTCGGAGCCTCCGACACAGCCGTGCTATCCGGCCCGCCGGCTTGCATTTTCTCAATAAAAACAGATTAAACACCAGCGCACATCATTTAAAAAATAAAAATTTGGGTCGTATATTTCGTGGACGAATGACTTATATTGGGGTACGCCAGCTGCGCGCAGGCGCGTTCCTCCCTCAATTATTCATCGGGACTCCCGTGCCGTAAACCGCTCAATGCGACTGTATGAATATGTACAATATAATATGTAGGTATGTCACGCTGTCGCATACCTCTTGGCGACACGACAATACATCACATTAATACCTATTCATAGTCATCTAGCAAATCTCAACCGCGCTATTTGCACTTTGAATAATAATGCACTTTTGCGGTGAACAAAGACGAAACTTAAAATAGACTAGTCGTCGTTGTTAAACATACCATTCATAGGTACTCTTTAAAAATAGTTTTTTAATTAAGAGTTTTTTATGGTTAATAAAGCTCTTCTGATTCTACTAGTAGATAAAATAAATTTAAAAGACTTGTCTCGTATGTTATACATATTTATTACAACGGTACTGCTAAATATCGATAAAATGTTATCGTATTCTATCTATATAATATTTGTAAATAAAATGTAACGATTCAGGTAAGTTTTATAAGAAGAATAAAATAGCTAGCTATCACTGGGTGACTGGTTAGTTAGTATCCTTCAACCATGAAGACACTATTACACTGATACTATCCCCACAGTCCAGGCCTTGTAGAGGGGAGGGCTCAGTACCTTGAGTAATAATCCGGCAACCTAGGTGAAACTTATTAGACTGAACATGCTAACCTCGGTAACCTGAGGGAGAATTTTCTGTGTGACATACAATTAAATGTTTTAAGCGTCAATTTAAACTACTCTAGAAAGTCAACTTACAGTAGAAGACGGACATCGTAACGACCCAGATTGTAATTTGTAGTATTAATAAATATAATATTATGAACTAAAATCTGAGTTAAATAAAAAATTGACCCTTTTTAGTTGTACTATTTTTTGTGCTTGTTGAGCCGGTAGTATATATATTTCACAGTATCGTAATTTCTTAGAGCACCCTAAGGTTTAAATCAATTTGAATCCCATATAAACTGTCTGGTGTGCATGAGCAATTTACCATCCAAAAAAAATGGTATATTGCGCTTAGGCTTAATACGTTTTAGTAAACAAGTAATTATTATTAAAAAAACAAAATACCCGACTGCACACTAAAAAAAGAGTAATTATGTCTTTATCCCGTGGGACTTTTAGGATAAAATGTATCCTATGACACTCCCGTAATCAAGACAAATCTAACGATACCTCATACATCAAAATCCATCAAGCCGTTTAGGCTACAGGAGGTCACAAAGGAACAGACATACATACTTACATACACTCGAAAAACATTACCCTCTTTGGCAGTCGGGTAATAAGTATAGTATGCATTTTTAGTACATTTAATTTTGTCTTAAGATAAGTGATAACTCGAAAAATGTTTTATAGTGTTGTTTTCTAAAGATTGAGTAAAATACATTTATTATTTGGTATTTAATTTCCAATAATGGTTTAAAAATAAAATGCAAGTTTTGACAGTGTTCTGTAGAGATAAGACAGTTATTAAAAAATGGCAAACTGTCAACTGAAACGAAAACATACCTTTACCACGACTCACGAGCGATTTAAATAAATTGTTTTTACTTTGCTCTTGGATTATAAAATTATGTTATAGGTCTTCTCGAATCGGATTATACCAGATCGGCTGCATAATTTAGAATCAAAATTAAATATGGGAAAGGAGAAATCAAAGTCGAAGAAAAAACGGAGATCCTCATCTGATAGTTCGAGTAGTTCTGATGCAAGCCGGGAAAAAAAGAAACTACGTAAACTTAAAAAACAGTTGAAAAGAGAAAAGAAAAAGACCGAAAAAGCTTTAAAAAAGAAATTAAAAAAGGAAATTAAGAAATTAAAAAAGACACGAAGCTCTAGCCGCAGTCCAGATGAAGATCAAATCGAGGAGTCTCCCGCTGATATACCTATCGGTAATAATTTCGACTTATTGCAGTAGAACAACATTAGAAAATAGTATAAGATTTAACTCTTACATTTATTTAATGTAAGGGTTGGATTACTAATCTACCTTGAAATATTACAATACAATATGTATTTCTTTTAAAAATAATATTGGTAAATATACCTTTTTACTTATTAAATTTCATCCTATATAGAACTGATGGAGAAATCAAAAGCTATGGCACCAATGACAAAGGAAGAATGGGAACAGAAACAAAGTGTAGTTAGAAGGGTACTGGATGAAGAAACAGGGCGATATAGGTTATTCTATCTTTCTTACCTTTTTAAGTTTATTATATACATTATTTTTTCCTACAGAACTTTAATTCGAGAATGTGTAGTATTAAGTAGATTTGGCCAAATTCAAAGCATAATTTAATAACCAATTAATTAACCATTACAAGTTAGCTCTGCAAGTTGAACATACTTACAAATGCTACCCTTCTATTTACTAAATACTTTAATATTTAGACTTACCAAGTTTGTCCATCTGTATAAGATCTATGGTGCCACTAACCCTTAATCCCTCTGTTCAAAAGTTAAGTGTTAAGTTATGACTCATAGTATAGTTTAAAAATCAATTATTATAATAATTTAATTATTGTTTTCATAAAGAAATTTTTAAAAGTATTGTCTCTCAGTTCTCAATTGGTTCCAGATTAATAAAAGGAGATGGGGAGGTACTGGAAGAAATAGTATCTAGAGACAGACACAAGCAGATCAATCGGGAAGCAACTATAATGGATGGCAACTTTTTTCAATCGCAAACTTTAGCATAGCAGAAGCAAAAATTAAAAGTTATTACTTCACCTATGTGACTTAATAGATTTCAGTCATGAATTGGTATGGTAGGTATGTAGAATTGTTTTTGTTAGGCGAATTTAAAATTTCTAGTTAGAATATTTCAACCTATTGAGAATATTTTAAGAAATATGGCCTTCTTACATATAAATAAAGAACTACTCCAAATAAATCCAACTTATTGACATATAAAATAAATATGGTATTTATTCAGCATATTGTTAATTTTTATATACTTGTGTTAAGTATATACTTATATAAGCTTAGTGAAAAAGTATTGTTGTAAGCTTCCCTAACTTAAGGCAAATTAATTATTAAATAGCACCGCTTTTATGTGTTCATTCGTTATTGGCACAAATTATTGTTCAATAAAAGTAATGATGACTCATGTTTTTCATTTTATTCTGAGTAATTTTAGGTGCAATGTTAATTGATGATTAACAGTGATGATAAAGCTATGTGGTCAGTAGGCATTATACCCAATTTATTATAACAAATTAGGTGTCACTAAAAGTAGCCTAGTTGATTAAAGATGTATTGGACTTGACTTTGCAAAAATATGAAATGAAAGAACAATATTGTTTTAATAAATAATTCATTTTCTACCTATAGTATAGTACTTATTATAATTCGTCTTTGGTTCTTGTTTCCATTTTCATCTCATCAATGTTAACATCCTCCACATTAGCCTCAGTTTCTGTCTCGTCTTGTGAGACACCCTGCATTATTATTTCATCACTATCAAAACCATCTTTCTTTTCATTTTCAACAACTGTTTCATCTTGTTCCGGATCATCCAATGATTTATCTATAATTACGAATTCCTCCAACTCTTCAGTAGGGGATCTCTCCTCTAATTTTGGCTCTGAATCGAAAGACTCCTGTAGATGTTCATTGACTAAAGTGACTAGGCTTTCCAAAGGCTGGCCACCATGTTCAACACTAACAATTTCCTTATGTTTGTATAAAATCAGTGTTGGTAGGCCATTGATCTAAAATAGAAGAACATAATATTGCCTTATGCATATTTATTTGAAAATCAAAAGTTAAATCAATAATTTTATAAACAAGTCTATCGAGTATTACCTTTTCCGTTTCACACACTGCTTTAGACCGAACACAATCAACATCAGCTATGAGCACCCTAGTCTCATTTTGGAATTTTTCACCAAGTTTCATCCAAAGAGGGCTCAGCTGCATACAATGTGCACACCTTAAGAAACAAATTTTATATTGCAATAATTAAAAAAGCTAATAGGTCATAATAGCAAAATCAATCATTAATATAATTTATATAGACTGAGAAAGTAGCAACAATTTATTCGTCAAGTTATTTATGAGGATAAAAGATTCTGATTGCTTACCAAGGTGCAAAGTAATTAACAAAGACTAGATCCTTTTGTAAAAAGGTTTCGAAAGTTTCCTCAGTTATTCTTGCGACTGGCAATGCTTTCTTTTTCTTCATAAACTTGTCTGGGTCATGATTTTCAGTCAGCAACATCTTTTGTACATATTCTGTTAAGTCTGTTAAGGTATACATTTCTACTGCAACACCCATCTGATAATAATATATTCAGTAATTATAATATTAATAATTGCATTTACATATAAATATAAGTTAAGATATGAACTTATTACTTACAATTCTTCCATTGAATATCCAAAGTAAATATGGATACTGTTTTATATCAAAGTTTTTGCATGTCATCTCATTCAACATACAATTGACTTGTCCAATTTGTATATATTCATTATTTGCATATAGAGCTGCTAATTCTGCCCATACTGGTGCTAATCTCTGAACAAAGAAAATTTAATGAACATTATTTTAGTAATCCAATTCCAACAGTAGTTATTAAATGATAATTTACTATGCATAGAATGGGGTACAAAAGGCATCCATTATAAATATTATTTGTGTACTAAATTTAAAGTTAATTTTTAAAGCCACCTTTTTAATTCCAGAACTAATAAAGATATCTTAGATTTAATAATTCTCAATTTAACCATATATAGTTTTTCTGGAAATTAAATTATGTGTAAATCAGAGAATTCGTTTTTTTTTTTAATTTTATTGTATTTGTACTCAGGTCTTGAAGGGAAGAACCTGTTTTAGAATGTGAAAAGTTTTTACTTTAAAAAGAAATTACCTGAGAAGCCATACACCATGGGGCATAAAACATAATAAAATGCTGGCCACTTGATATAAACTTTTCAATGTTCTGATCATTTAAGTGTGCCATTCCACTGTATATCTTTACTTCTGTAGATTTCTGATCTGGTTTCTCATGCACACTCTGTAAATTATTTAATATATATATATAACAGTTTTGCTTTATTTGTCTTTGCCTATTGCTATAAGTGGTTTAAAGGATGTGATTTAAATTAAAAAAAAAAGAAATATTACCAACCTCATGTTTCATATTAAAAACCTCACTTAAGAAGAGGGTGAGTGAAGGCAAATCCCTAGTCCCTTTATACTCAAGAGGAGTAAAAGAGTTTTTGTGAAAGTATAGTAAAGTTGGATACCCTAAAATGAACATGTAAAATAATTTACACACAAATATATATCAATAAAATATCCTATAATCTAATTAGGTGACAAGTATTCGTTTAATTTGTAGGTTAGCAGTAGTTTATCTAAAAAGAAACCTGTTATATCATTTTCATGGCACAATTTTGGATATTTCGTACAGTCCAACTGAGCTATAGCAAACTTGGATTCTTTAGTATTAATTAATTCACCAAGTTCTGTCCATATAGGTTCAAATTCAGTGCAATGCCGACACCTGAAAATAAAGACAATATTTTACTATAACTTTATAAAATGAGACATATGTTATGTTTAGTAAAGTAAGTTAGTTAAGTAAAATTTTACCAAGGTGCATAAAACATTATAAAATTTCCATCCATTTCCTTAATTTGTAGTTTAAAAATGTCTGGGTCATATTCGTAAACTAAACCCTCTACTGGGGCTACATTATCTGGTAAACTTATAAGAAATAAAGCTATGGCAAGTACACTTTGAAACATTTTGTAATTAGTTATTCGGTTATCCCTTATTGATTTTCATTTAAGCGATTTAAAATGTAAATCCACTAGTTTATTGACTGTTTTTAAAGGAGTCAAGTACACTGTACAGAATTCTTTTTTTATTTGACAATTGACAACTTTTGTGAGTTGTGGAATATTGAATTACTGATAATATGTCATTACCGGTTAAAATACTGTCAAAAATTAGTTACAACACTAAGGTGTTGAATATACGATAAAATTGTAAAGCAAAACTTTTTGATTAATATAAACGTGTATAACTTTTTCATTCAATAAAATCATCGTTCTCTTTTTATTTATGTATTTTTTTAACTGTATATATTTATATTATCGAGACTAAGAACCACGAATCATCGGATAATATGAAAATCGGAAATGTCACTTTGGCGTAACTTTAGGTAAACACTATGGAATGTGGTAATTCTTCAAAATGGTCGCTTTGTATGGTTTGCCAACTTGCATGTCTGTGTTTTAGAGTTCTTTGTTTTCATTATTCCAATTAAAATTAACAATATAAAGACGATTGGGGACTTTATCTACTAATGTTCTGTACCCGTGTAAATGTCGATTCTGTGATCATTTATTGCCGTGTGTTGGAAAGATGTCATCGGTAATGTGAGAGCACTAATATCATTTTTATTTTACGGGACTATGACGTCTAGGATTCCTATTTTGATATACAAGGACTGAATAAAACCCAGGTACGTTTCGTATGCTTGTTTCTTGCTGTGTCGCTGCAAAGATATTAAAACGATTGCTTATTTTTGGCATTCCAAAGTATTTGGTCACTTTAATTCTTGCTTAATTTTAGAAGAATTTTTACATTGTATACTAATTGATATTTAGAACTCATTTGAGTTTTATTTATGTTTTGATTACGGATTGTATTTGGGTATCAGATTTCAATAACAAATTACACTAATAGTGTTTAGAATGTTTTACTAGATAGCAGCAATATTTGATTTGATAAATAGTGATATGAATGTGAATAGATTATCAATATTTTTTCTTTGTATTTCAGAATTTTGAACTATATAATTGGAAGCACTCAACAATGTTAAATTAGTGTAACATTGCAAGCAAGTGTGACATTGTATTCGGACCTACATACTGGAACCATCTCCTCGATTATACAAAGTTGATATGCGAACAGTGAGTGTTTGTGTGCGAGGGGTGTTCGTGTGATGGGAGGGGTGGGGTGAGAAGTGAGGCGCTCGGGCGCGGGCGCCATGAACCCGCCGGCGCCCGGCAAACCGGCTACGCGCACGTCAGGGTACAACCAGAAAGCGCTCGCCGAAATCAGAAACTCTTTGCTCCCCTTCGCTAACATTGGGAGCTCAGAGCCACCAGGGTCGTCAGCCGCTAGTACTGTTAGTTCAGGAGTGAGCTCTGGATTTAGTTCGTCCTCGGGAAATGGACTTGATAAAGATTTGAATGTGCTGCCACAGTCATTGAATCAACTCATAGCCTTGGGCTATGATGAGGTATGTTACATTCTTTATTTCACCAATATTAAATATTTCTATTGCACACTAACAATTTTATAAAAGAAATAATGGTGGAATTATGACATATAGACAATTAAAAAAATTTGTGAATAAATAATGTGTGCAATACTTAAATAAATTATCTGTATTACTCATAAACAAAACTATTCATCAGTTTAAAAGTACAAAATGTTTAATATTCGGATTTAATTGGATGTATATCTTCTTTTCCGACTATGTCCTATTGATTGGGGTCAGCAATATTTTTTGTTAGCTGTGGTCTCAAATATCATTTCTTCCAACACAAGATGCACATATTTATCATTATTCAATTTTAATAAATTCTAAATAAACATTCAAGCCTTTAATTTTGTAGTTTTCTCTTCATCTTATTACGTCTTACTTGTTGTAAGAGTCTTAAGTGTGTGTAAAAAGTACACTTAATCAAAGATGATTTAAAAACTTTTTTATGATACCTTTTATGTTTACACTCAAGTGATACAATATATAAACAAATAACTAAATATTGTTGCTTTTTAATTTTATAAAATTGCTATAGTTGCTAAAACATTTGGTCTGTTATGAATTTTAGTTTTAAACATATGATTGACTCTATTAATAATGTATGACAATTTTTTAAAAGCAAAACTTACAATATCAACATAAAATGAACTGTGTTGTATTGGCATGACTTTTAGGTATAAGAAATTAGCACTAAAAAATTGGTATTATTTTAATTAATTCATGTTAAGTTAGCTCAAAGGCAGTTTATATTAGACGCTGATTGTAAATTTTGACACTTAATGTATTTTTTTTCAGGATCCAGCAGTAAAAGCCCTTAAATATGCTGGTGGGAGATTTGACGCTGCTCTTGATTACTTATCAAAGAAACAGGAGCCACTCAATGGAGTCCTCAAATCATCCAACTTGAGTGCACTTAGCACAAAGCTTATTAGAAAACCTAGTTTGGAGAGGGAAATCAATCTCCATAGAGGAAGTCCAGCCCTCGATTCTGGGGCTGGGAGTTCGCGGTCAGATAGCCCGCGGCAGTCTGACGGACCTCCGCATCCTCACGAGAAGCTGAGCCGGCAATACTCGCCGTCGGGGTTTTCGGAGCCGCCGCCCCCGCCGCCGCCGAGATGTCCCTCCACGCCGCCCGTGCCGCCAGCCGTGCAGCAATACATGAAGCGCATATCGCCTGCGCCTCCATTGCCGCCCGCCCGGGGCACGAGCCCCGTTGCCTCTGGGGCTCCAGCGCCTCCGGCGCGACAACCTATGATAGTTCAGAATGGCCCACAAGTTCAACAACAGCTATCGCAGCAAATTCAAGCTTTAAGCATTTATCAAACGACCACAGAACTGCCACCTCCTTACCCTCTCTCGGGCGTTCCGCCCCCTCCCCCTTATTCAGTGTCAATGCAGAATCGACAGAGCCCGACGCAATCGCAAGATTACAGAAAGAGTCCTTCGTCGGGAATCTACTCTGGGGGCACTTCGGCTGGGTCGCCGAGTCCGATTACGGTGACGCAATCGACCGGCTCAGCGTCGGGCATGACTCGTCCTACGCCTATACAGGCGTGGACAGCGAGGCAAGCCGTCCAGCCTCCTATAATCATGCAGTCAGTGAAGAGTACCCAAGTACAGAAGCCCGTCTTGCAAACTGCCATCGCGCCTGTAGCTCCTCCGCCGGTCGCGAGCTCCGTGGTGCAACCTCCGCCTCCATCGTATGCTAGTTCAATACAACAAAAGCAATCGCAAACACCTCCTAGTTACCCTCTAGCACCTAAACCCTCTTCCCCGGGCTCCACGCCCCCCGTCCCTACGGCCACCACTCCCACCGTCCCGACGACAGAACCCCCAAGTTACGCAATTACAATGCAAGCTCTAGCCGTCCAAAGAGGAATGAACCCCGTCCCACCTCCACCGTATGGAAACCAAATTGACAATACGACTACAGTAAATTCCCACCATTCGCCATTACACAAAAAATTCTCAAATAACTGTGACATGAAAGGAGAAATGTCACAAATGGAACTCAAGTGCCCCAACCAGAGCTGCAATATGTTAAAAGAAACTGCTTGTGGTTCCGATAAGAGTTTTAATGGGTCATCGAATCGTCGAACGAAAGATGGCTTAGAAAAAATTAGGCATCAATCGCCGATCCCAGAGAGAAAGAACATTAGCAAAGAAAAGGAAGACGAGAGGAGGGATTGTAAAGTCCGAAATTACTCACCACAGGCGTTCAAATTCTTCATGGAGCAACATGTCGAAAATATACTTAAATCATATAAACAAAGAACATATCGTCGGATGCAATTAGAGAAAGAAATGACGAAAATAGGTCTTAGTGCTGAAGCTCAGGATCAAATGAGAAAAATGCTGTCACAAAAGGAATCCAATTATATCAGGTTGAAAAGAGCGAAGATGGACAAGTCTATGTTCACAAAGATAAAACCTATCGGTGTGGGCGCTTTCGGTGAAGTGACGCTAGTGAGAAAGATTGATACTAGTCATCTCTATGCCATGAAGACTCTTCGTAAAGCAGATGTATTAAAACGAAATCAAGTTGCTCACGTGAAAGCTGAGAGAGACATTTTAGCGGAAGCAGACAATGAATGGGTCGTTAAATTATACTACAGCTTTCAGGATAAAGACAATCTTTATTTTGTTATGGACTATATACCGGGTGGTGATTTAATGTCACTTTTGATAAAATTGGGTATTTTTGAAGAGAACTTAGCGAGGTTTTATATAGCGGAATTAACTTGTGCAGTGGAGAGTGTACATAAAATGGGTTTTATTCATCGGGATATAAAGCCTGATAATATTTTAATTGATCGTGATGGACACATTAAATTAACCGACTTTGGACTATGTACGGGTTTCAGATGGACGCATAATTCGAAATATTATCAAAGGAATGGTAAGCAAGAAATCTGTCACTTCTTTACTCTAAGATTTATCTTTCTTATCATGCAACTTTCACAGCAAAAGCCATTCAATATTTAAATTCTGTAACTGCAATAAAAATAATAAAATCTCTTATGTATGATGTCTAATCTCTAAATATATGTTTTCAGATCACGGGCGACAAGACTCAATGGATCCCGTGGACGGTGAATGGGGAGCAATGGGCGAGTGTCGATGCCACCAGCTAAAACCCCTGGAGAGGCGGAGAAAGAGAGAACATCAGCGGTGCCTAGCTCACTCTCTCGTAGGAACACCTAATTATATTGCCCCAGAAGTCTTACAAAGAACAGGATATACTCAGTTGTGCGATTGGTGGTCTGTGGGTGTGATTTTATATGAGATGCTTGTTGGATCACCCCCTTTCCTGGCTGCCTCGCCTGCTGAGACTCAGCTTAAGGTGAGAAGATATTTTTTAGAAATAGCTTTTGTGTAACGAATCAAAAAGTTTGTAATATAAACTGAAAGCTTTTTTTAAGAAGATAATTTTTTAAATGTTTTTTTTGTAGTTCAGTTTGTATGTATTTACAAAACAAAGTATGAATATGCAGTTTACCGGTTTATCTAGTTGCCATAACATAAGCTCTGCTCTTTGCTGTTAAAAAAATATGTGACCATTATTACGTATAATATTTATCTCTAGAATCATTGTCATCTCCCAAACATTGGGATCTAATGTCTTATATAAATCTAGTATATACCTATAATATTAACTTTGATATATGCATTTCAGGTTATAAACTGGGAGAGCACTCTTCATATACCAGATGCAGCAAATCTATCGCGAGAAAGTAAGGATCTGATTCTACAACTATGTTCTGGACAAGAAACAAGACTTGGTAAAGATGCCAACGAAGTCAAGAACCACCCCTTCCTGAAAGGCATTGACTTTGACAAAGGTCTCAGGAGACAAGTCGCGCCATACATACCCAGAATAGACTATCCAACAGATACATCCAATTTCGATCCGATAGACCCTGACAAGTTAAGAAATTCAAGCTCAGATTCTAACAAATCTGATAGTGAATTGCTAGATAATGGCAAAACTTTCCACGGTTTCTTCGAATTTACGTTCCGAAGGTTTTTCGATGATGGATACACGAACAAAATCAACCTCGACGATAATGAGAACCAGGGCCCGGTGTATGTGTAGTGTATGGACTGTGTTGTGAACTGAACGATTCGCTAAGACTCTCTAAGACCGATGCTTGTAAACATAACATATTTAAAGAAGTAATGTTTAAAATGTATTGTTAATAATCCCGGTGATAATGTTGTAATATTGTATCGTTATGTATTTTGTAAGAGTAATCTTATTTTATTTGTAATATATGTAACGGATGGATCACAGTAAGTAGTACATAGCATACTATGGTGCTGTTAGCGTTCACGACGGAACTGTCCCGTTCCGTTTTTTGTATACTATTTTTGTAACTAGAGAAATTATTTATGAGATAAGAACAAGCTTTGTGAATTAATGGATAATTCACTATATTTTCTTATGTATTTATCGAAGTAGGTCGCTTACGTGTGTTTGTTTATATGTAACTTATGAAGTCATTAATATAGCTGTCAACGTCGGGCATACATTTTGTGCTTCCATTGTCTACAGGAATAGCTCATATTGTGTGTGCCTTGTTCAATGTAAACATTTTTACTCTTAGATGTTAGGATATTTCAAAGTAGACTAATGAGCAGGTTTTGATAACAGGACACTAGAGAGTGCAATAAATATTTATTAACCCAATATGAAACTCATACTTCTTTGTTGCGTATTTAATTTGATGTTGAAATTGACTTGGAATTTTGTGAATGAAGAAGAATCTCAAAGGACATCTCAGTATGAGCTTCGCAACGCTTATAGTACAGAGGCTCTACTCAAAACACAATCGTCGTCGATATCGTAGTTTCGATACCGCTTACTGAGTTATGGAGCTTAAACTCGGAATAAAACTAAGAATCGGATCGAAAATCAATTCATAGTATTGTTGTCGAAAGATGAAAAAAAGTTATTATTTTTATATCGAAACTAGTCGATATCGAAGTCGATTTAGTTTGGAGTAGAGGTGCTGGTTTTTGTTTAGTTTTGCCGATTATTCGATATATATTCTTGTGATTAGATGTCAAGTAATATAAGTGTGTAACTTGGAACCGTTCAATTTTGAGTAATGTTATTTGTAGTCGGAAATTTATATTTTACAGAACAAAATAACAGGTTAATTAACTAGCAGCTAATAATGATATTGTTGTTTTCACAAAAGTATCCACTTGTACAGATAAAACGAGTCACTTCAACTTTAAATTATGTGTTATTGTGTAAATTGTTTTATTCTAAAAATGGAACATGCTTATAAGGAATAATGAAAAATAAAATATGGGAATTTTGTTGATTTTCAGTCTTATACCCAAAAATATACTCTTTGAATATCATCGTTTAGTTCATCTGCATAATGGTAACTCTTAGGATACATTTACGAAGTTGCAGTCATATTGGTTTTTTGGTACTGTTTGATTTTTATAAGCGATAGACTGATATTTATCAGCGATTTTAGGGTACGGTATATCTGCTTAGATCACGATTCAATAAAGCCGACCTTTTCTCTGGTATTATCCACAATTCATAACTTTGATATATAACTGCTTCTCGTAATCCTTCGTCCTATGATAGTAAAAACGCCTGGACCCTCCGGTTAAAATCTTCATAGTGCCGTATGTGAATATTGTGTTTCCCATCTGGATACAAGTGTGTTCTAAAAAATTATTGCCTTAATATTTAATAATGTATAAACAGTCAATCGGTGGAAATTCAAGTAGTAAGTACATAAAATAGAATACAAAAAGTTATTTTAATAATTACCACTGTCGCAATTTAATCAATATTTTTTTATTTTAATATAAAATACGTTACTTACTGATGATTTTTTATGTGTTTCTGAAGATATTCAAGGTGTACCCTGCGAACGAGAGGATCTTTTTCACCATATAATATGAGTGTAGGGCACTTTATTTGTGGGACAAGTGTAGAACAAACGTCGCCTCCCGTATTTCTGATCAGCTCATCCATACTATCGACCCATTGAATCCAATATGAAGCGAATAGTTCTTCGCCATACATGTCGATCATTGGTTGCTTCATTTTTTTAGACCAGAGACTGACGTCTTTCATGTCTAAAAACAATATAAGATTTAACAATATATTTCGTAACTATGTTCTTATTTGGATAAAGTATGATTCTCGAAATCAATAATACGTAAAACTACGCTGACACTCATATTATCTAGGTAATGTTTGAAAAGTTAAGGGTACCTTAACGGAAATAGTAAGTCCATTAGCGGTATAGTGTAATAAAATCAATTAAAAATTTAAATTGAAAAGTGATTAGGAAAATGCGCTATAGATAATAATATGCACAAGTGCTATGCAGTATATGAGTGCATAATATAATATGCACTTCGTGTCCTTTTTTCATCAATTATTGAGTTATAATAATCGTCACGAATGTTTAGCGATTGACGAGAATAGCTGCGAATCGGTTGAATCGCGCTCGTAATTGACGTATTAGTGCGAGAAAGACAACATGACTGGGACAACCAATCAACGCTCGCGCACTCGACGATCACGCGCCCCGCGCGCCGCACCGCTACCTCGATACCTTATTTTTGACTTCTGCGCAGGTTTCGTTCCGCGCTAAAGGTAATTGACGGTTACTATACATGTTTCATAAATGTAGGAATATAATATATGACTATTATAAGACATACAGAATTATGTAGTTTAAAAATATCTAGAACTTAAAGTTAAAGGCCGTCAACTCACTCCAGACCTGTCAAGCTCTGCGAGTGTTTATGAGCGGCGATGACTACTTTCCATCACATGGCTCGCTTGCTCGTTTACCCCCTATGTTATAAAAAAATCTTTTTGTAATGTTTTACCTTTATAATGTGCCGCTTCCTCGGGTAAAATGAAGCAATTAGCTCCCCAAATCACTAATTTTTGAACGCAGTCGGGATGATTTGCGGCGTGAACCATACTCGTTATACTGCCGTTACTCCAACCCAATAAAGAGTAACGTGGAATATTCAGCTCCTACGAATAATCCATGTTTTGAGTGAGTGGTTTAATGGAGTAATCACAAAAGTAACATAGGTATATTCTACATAACAAACTTCTAAGATCTGAACTAAGATAGCTCGGCGTTGGTTTATGTAAAAAACATATTTTTAGAAAATGTTACTTAACACTAACCTAAATGATACTAATTCAAATTACTATGGATATCTGCCTATTGTGAAAACATTTGTGTAAATAAAATATCGCAATAGATTACTTTCTAGTTGTTTACCTTCATCAATAGACTGGATACGCGAGCGTCATTGAAATAAAATTTAGTAGAAAACTCTCGAAGCGGTGGTCTGCTCTTCCCAAATCCAGGCGGATCCCAGAAAATAACTGTAAATTTCTCCTCGTCGAAGCCACCTACTTGATGTTTAAAATCAGTCCATATAGATCCAAGTGCCCCTTGGGTACATAAAACGTGATGAGGACCATGCCCTACTTTTAAGTAATTAATTTTATATTTTTCTATGTTGACAAATTTTTCCTGTAATATGAATCAATAAATAATTATAACTCGGCAAGGTTAGTTATTATACTAAATATATTTGGAGACCTTATTCAATAAAAGTTACGTAAATAATAATGTACATTATGGAACATTGTTTTCTTATAGTGAAAGAAATAGCAGTTTATCTACACTTTTTTTGTAATACAGTTATTAACAGTATGTTTGTAAAAGTAAGTAATGTATGGATAAAAGCCCGACATACATATTTTTTTTGTTTTATAAAACATAGGTACATACTTAGAATATTAAAACATGTGTTATAAAACGTCTATTGGTAACATACCTATCAATTTTTAGAATTGCGTTCGTCACCTACAAAGATTATGTTACTTATATTACGCTTTTTTTATTTAGGTTCACACGTTAATTTGTCATCAGGGTGTTCCAAATAAATATCCTGGTTGAAATAAAAATGTAAGTATGTGTATGTGTAACTTAACCATGTACAAAACATTCTGATTATTGTTATCCTAAACATTATCGCATTTTAAGTTTAAGTACAAAAGTAAACTGCTCCTTCTGAACCGTGTTGATTATATTGAATTTAAAAACTAGCCGTGAAGGGCGGTCGCACCCGTTTATTTTGTAGATTAAAACATTTGGTGTTTAGTGCTTATAAATTTAATAAAGTAAAAAAACTAAAACCCAACTACGACAAAAAACGACGCTGA
>JADANM010005714.1:8157175-8179931 GCA_026213755.1 Eurema hecabe
ACATAGGAACAGACAGAGAAAGCGACTTTAGTTTTATATTATTACTATGTAATGATAGTTTACCTCGTAAGTTTAGATTACTTACAACCTACGAGGGTAGTCACAGTTGTCCAAATATATGGACGGCACAGTTCTTCGACTTTGTTTTTACTATAAAATAATAAAGGTATATTAAACTTACAAGAGTAGTCGCAAAGTTATCCAAGTATATAGATAGCGCTGCTTCAACAGCGCCTCCGCCGGGCACCAGGCGGCCAGACTCCAGCACTCTGCGCACCGCGCAGAGGGCGTCGTGGGCTGATCGTTCCATCTCATCGCAGTAGGCGTCTGTTGGTCCTCGAAGGATGATGGACGCTGCTGTACGGGCTACCGGTCTGACAAACAAATTAAGCAATATAAATAAAATAAAATTTTGCATGAAATGATTTAGGTCTAGACAGACGTAACATCCATAAACATGTTAACTAAAAAATAACATTTCTAATGTTATTATACATGCCACAAAGTATTCTTTTATTCTTTTTGTTCTATGAAGTGGTGAGACGAGCTGGACGCCCTCCTAATGGTAAGAGAAATGCCAACCCATAACCAATTTAGTGCTACCAAGTATTACATCATTACCATGGTATGAATGGAATCCATTTTTAATTTGATGAGGATGTCAATGAAAAAATAACATAGCTTACCCCTTAATTAAGATGAGTTGATCATCACAAATTTGTTCTTGAACAACCTCAGCAGCCTCACCAATCATACTTGGTTCGAAAACTTCCTCACCTGAGGATAAACAGTATATTGTGAGTTATTTAAAGTTATAAAAAAGAATATTATAAATAAAATGTAATAAATTATTAGTTTGTTCGAAAATGCTAATCTTAAGAAAGTTTACTGGTTTAAATTAAAAATTATTCTTGTGTGATATACTTGATTTCGAAGAAAGTTAGGCTATTAAATATATAAGTGACCAATTTTGAAAAAAAGTTGCATAGAATCATGAAAAATGTTCCGAAAATAAGAAAACTTATGTTTTTGGGTTTCCTTTGTGTGTAATGCGTGAACGATTCGAGATACAAAAAAAATTTTACACTTGGAATTACTAGACTTCATTTTTTGTTATAATTACCATCCATGTTTGTAAGTGACGTGAGGTAGGCGGCGCCAGTGGCCTTAGCGATCCTCTTCAGGTCAGCCTTCTTGCATCGTCTCACACCCATAGCTCCATTCTCCACAAAGTATTTAAGGCACAGGTCATCAATACCACCACTGCAGAGGATCACATTCACTCCAGTTGAAAGGATCTTTTGGAGACGCTCCTTGGTAATGTCTAATTCGCGGGCACGGATTGCTTCGAGCTTTTCAGGGTCACTCACAAGAACCTGTATAAGTATATTATAATGTAGATTAAAAAATATAATTATGTTCCCTATGACGAATTTGCATATATTAGTATGAGTATAGTACATTGCATATATTTTCTTTATAAAGTAAAATCAAACCACATTTTATTACACACATAGATAAACAGCAGAACTGTGAGACTGTCATTAAAAAAAACAATATCTTTGCTTTAAAAAGAAAATAGATTTTTGGTTTGTGTCTTTGTTTGCTCACCTGTACACCCATCTTCATCTTAGTCTTCTGGAGTGAGAAGTCAAGGCAAGCAATCTTAGCATTAAGAATTTTTTTAGGCATGGCTTGAGATGCAACAGTGCAGTTAAGAGCATATCCCTTGATTAGTACACTCTCGCGAGCGCTTCTTCCATGAGCCTTTAGAATGTTGACAGCTTTGATTGGGTACATAGCATTGCCCTTTGGATCCATAGTCTTGACAGCTTGGGCTGCATCTACTACCATCTCGGAGAAGAAATCAGCATCACTGGTGCATAGTTAAGGTAAAATTCCTTTTAGTTAGTAGTTGCTAATGTTAATGACTTGGAATGATCTGGCATTAAAACTTTTAACTTTTAACTCCATACAAAGTCAGATTATGCTTGCATGAAAAATATGAATATGTAAATATTGAATATTATTCCTTCAGGAAAATTTACCAGCCTATAATTATTGAATAAAAAATTGTTCACTATAAATGTAATAGCACCTTCAATATATAAAAAGGATACGCTCCAATAAGCTTTGACGACATGGTAGTTTTAGCAGCATTAATAATGGAAGCCCTGCCGAGTGACTCCACAGTGACAGTCAGGTTGTCTTGGATATACTTGACGGCTTCTTTACAGGCTAGACGGTAACCCGAGATGATGCTGGTAGGATGAATTTTGTTCTTGACAAGTTCATCTGCATTCTAAAATAAAGTTAATACTATGATGTAGGAATTTATTGCTTTTCTTTCAATAATTGTTCTTTTTTTTTATGAATATGGCGCTTCCTAATAGATTTCGCCAAGTTTTCTTTTATAAACATAGATATTTACAAGTGAAATTTAACTTGGGTTTTAACAATTTAGATATGAATAAATGTGGTGGACTTTCTATGATAAAACTGATCTTATCTATTCATTAAACTTAAAAACTTACCTTAAGTAGTTCTGCTGCAATAATAACAACTGAAGTGGTACCATCACCAACTTCTTCATCTTGTAATTGTGCCAACTCAACTAATACTTTTGCAGCTGGGTGTTCTACCTCCAACATCCTAGTATGAGTCCATGATTATTAATTATGCATAGTTGTTTTATAATAAATATCCTTATTACTCCTAAGTTTTACAAGTCTAAAAGTAACATAGCTGAAAAGCTTTTTCTATAATTATATTTAAGCATAGGCACTGAGTTATTTTTTTTTATTTTTTTTTATTCTATAATGTGTTGATACGAGCTGGACGCCCTCCTGATGGTAAGAGAAACGCCAGCCCATAACCAATGTAGTGCTACCCGGAACTTTGCTCCGGGCAGGGATGCACTACATTGACACTCCCCACTCTGAGTCATAAGATGTTAAGACTCATCACCCCAGTAAACTCGCTGGCTACAGTGCCCTTCAGACCGGAGCACAGTGACATTTGCACATCACTGTTCAGGCGGTAGAATGTCTGGCACTGTGGGGGTAACCACCCAGTCGGTCTCCTGCGAAAGAGACCTACCCCCGGTCATTAGTAATTCTGCATAGCAAATTAATTAAAAAATAACCTAAATAATGATGTGAAAACTTACTTAAGAATAGTAGCACCATCATTAGTAACTGTAACATCTCCGATGTCATCAACAAGCATTTTGTCCAGTCCAACTGGTCCTAGTGAACTTTTTACTATATTGGCAATAGCAGCTGCTGCCATCACTGAAATATAATTGAACTTCAGAATTTTTTACACAATATCCATTTTGTATAATTTTAATAATAATCCCATTTAGTTCTTTCAAGTTTAAATTATTGAATTTAATATAAATTTAGATTAGCTTATAATTTGGATTAAACCAATCAATCAACTAATATTTCCGTTTAGGTTATCAACAATGGAATAATATAAATACTACTACTACTAGCATTATTTTTACATTTATACACATTTTCCAACTACTAATTGTATATACTGTAAAGATTCATATTATTATGGACACTTTTCACATAAAAATTGCGATAGTAAAAACCATAAGTGCTGCATGTGATCTGTATACCGGGGCTTGCAAAGTTGAATCATCATTTAAACATTACCATTTTGAGTACGAACTGGTGCTCCTGAATATCTGGTCCCTGCCACTGACAAAGGTGCAGCTAACGTCGACATTTTTAACTATTGTAATATGAAAATGCACAAAATAACTAATTACTTCAAGCACACTTCGCCTCTTATGTCTCAAAAAATCTCAATATCCGAAGAAAGCGTCAGGGTTGCTATCGAAAAATTTTAATAATAACGTGACAAATGACATGAGAGATTGAGTTGCCACGAATAAAAATATATTTTCTTAATTTGAAAAAAGAAAGTATTATTCTACCAACCTCTTTCTTTAATTATAATTATTTATTAAAAATACATACTCAGACCTTTCAATGTTAAAAAAAATATATTTTCATTTTCATTTCATTTCATTATAATTATTTAAACTGGAAAGCTGCATATTATACATACAGAATGTAGATGGCTCTGTCATAAGATTTTTGTAATATGTAGGCGGTATGTGTAACCACAATTTTAATTTTCAAGTTTGTTTAGAAATATAATAAAGTTGATATAAATTTATACCAGATATTTGTTGCGATAAACTTATATAATAAATGTAAAAGTATTTATTTTGTGTTAATATTAGAGACAGGTCATATACATACCAATTCAATACTTCGCCTTAAATTTCTATTAATGGAGCGGGTATATCGCCCGCTAGTCTCCATTTAATTGTAATCCAATTAATCCAGTTTGGATAGATCCCCATTAATTCTAGCGTTGATAAGTTCAAAATTATAATCCTTAGTAAAGACGGAGTCAGAAGTCTTTAAGAGTGTACATTACAATAATTTTTTAAATTGTTTACATGTTAATTCTTTTGCATGAATTTATAGTATCTATTGAATATAAATTAAAATCTACTGAAAAATACAAGAACTACATATGAATGTGGCTTTTATATTATAACACAAATGTTTAAATTATTGTTCAGAGAAAATCCTATTTATATTATAATATTTCATAAAGCTCAAAAATATATATGTACACCATATCTATGTTATACCTACTACCATTGTATTAACATAGCCCAACAATGCTATTTCATTGCTTCAGTGGAACTTCAACAAAATAGTTTTGTTGAGAACTGAGCAATAAACTTTAAAAGTTTTTCGAGAATTCTATTTAATACCTAACAGGGTCAGTGAATAAACATTCGTTAAGCGTTGCTTTGCCAAAGTACTGATAAATATTAAGCGAGTTGTGCTCATTGTAATGTCCCGCAGCATGTCGCATGCATAGCATGAAGTAATCTTATTTGCCAGCAAAACTTCATGAGCGAACCTTAGCAAAGCAAATCACTTAAATTGCGCATGTGATACAGTGTCACACGCAAGCGCCAAGCGGACTCTCCGAATTGTGCATCAGTCGCGCGCTGACCTTTGCCGCGGTCACATTATTCAATCACACATCGCTCCCCCCACCACGCGATAAATGGCGCCCAAAGTGGTACTTCGTTATCTCGGGTAAGTGTCAAAACCAAACGCAGATGCAATTCCATCTGTTCGAGTTAAAAATGTGGTCCACGCAGCATCCCAGTTTGTGGGCGTGGTGTAGGGCGGCGGCATATCGAGCCATTCCGCCTGATAAGAGCCCACTGTCAACAAACTCTATCATTATATAAAGTTAACTGGGAAATGGAGAGGCATCTCGATCTACGAGAGTCTATTGATTTTCAGAGACTATATAGAATGTTATATATTGAAAACTTAAAAAGTTTCATTGAACGTTAGATACGGATACGGCAGTTCATTTTGCAATTTGTCATTTGATCCAATTAACTTGTCTCCCGTGCTACGATTTTATTCTTAAATTGTTCTAGGAGGGGTCTGCGAATTCGTTTTCAGTCATGTGATCAAATTCGCATTATCCTTTAAGGGATACCTAACGCGAGAATGGATCGAAGTGATCACATGATTGAGATGAAATATGCAGTAGATTCTCTTACAATTATTTTAATAATCACATGAAATATGAAATGCTACTTTTAAGTGCATAGGCAAGAAAATCTGAAGAACGATTATAAAATTTTTCTTCAAATTTTCTTCTTTTAAAGTATCATATTTATTTTTATCGTAGCAGTGGTTGTTTAAAATATTAATATTAATAAAATCAAAGTGAATAATTATCTTTAAGCCTTCAATTAATACTTAAGAAGTCTCTATAATCATTATTGTTATTGAATACCTCAAATGATCGACATGTGCTTTAACCACTCGATAACAAACCACCGCCTTTACATTCTACACTAGCCGTTGCTCGCGACTTCGTCCCCGTCGATTACTTTTTCCATTATTTCTTCGCTCCTATTAATCGCAGCGTGATGTTATGTAGCCTAAGGCCTTCCTCGATAAATTGTCTATTCATTAAAAAAATAATTTCAATTCGAACCAGTAATTCCTGAGATTAGCGCGTTCAAACAGACAAACAAACAAACTCTTCAGCTTTATATATTAGTATAGATATAACTGAGTGCACCAAAAGCTTTACATCAGCTTATTTAATTAATTCTTCTTTTCAATAATAGTGATTTATAGGTTTATATAAGTACTAGCTATTGCCCGCGACTCCGTTCGCGTGGACTTTCATATAAACTGTGACCCTCCCTTTCCTCCCTTATAATCCTCAAAAATTGTAGCCTATGTGTTATTCTGATGTATAAGCTATATTGTGGTAAAGTTTCATTCAAATCCATTCAGTAGTTTTTACGTGAAAGAGTAACAAACATCCATACATCCATACATCCATACATCCATACATCCATACTTACAAACTTTCGCCTTTATAATAGTAATAGGATGTATATCTATTTTATGATAATTAATATACGTCGTTACATGTTCGTTTCTCTATTTTTTGTTATTTTCGAAAAACAACCAGATAAGGTAAATAGGTATAATTATTTCTATTTCACCATAATTCTGTTTTCGTGTAGGTAACTATTGCTCTAACAGCAGGATAGTAAGTATAGTAAAAAACATTAAATTAATTAAAATTTCATGAAATAAATACAATGTTGCCAACATAAAAGCTACATAAAGGTACATGCGTGGTAAGATAAAATAAAAAAAAAAATGTTTTGGAGTAAGTAACCTACAATTAATCCTTCTTAAAGGTTTATAATTTTAAAGAATTGAAGTGTAAATAAAACATCTGTTATCAATACAAGTACTGTTCTAAATGAAATTGGCCAATTTTTAATGTGATTATTACTTACAATCTTGGCTACGAGTATTTTAATATGTGTTTTATGCTGATTTAAAAACTTAGCTTGATTTTTTATTTAACAAGATATTGTTTAACAATATTAAGTTTATTAACTTTTAAAATTTACATGTATCCGTAAAAATTTAATAACAAGACAAAATGTAAGAAAAGAAGTTATATTCTAGGAAGAAAACAAGCAAATCAATTCTGAGAGCTTGGCCTAATTTCTCGTCCGTAAATATCTTTACCAATTTTAGTTCAAAGTAAATTTCAAAATTTATTTTAAATTTAGGCTTTTGTTATAGCATACAATATTTTACATTATTTTTTAATAAATATTATTCATATTATCGTACGGTAACATATTCGTAAGGATCTTAGCCCTTTTAACGTTCGAGATAAAAGTCGATATAATTGTTTATTATCCGGCAACCCCAGCATATTTTCCGTCAAATTAAAAATATGTAATTAAAGGGACCTACGAAATTCATATAATAAACTATTTCTTTTTAAATATTTTCTCTTGGTATACATTTTATAAAATAAATAAAGGACACGGGGGATCTGGGCACACAGTCAAATAGAACTCGTATTTTGTTAGTAGGTACACTATTTCGCAACATTATCTAAAGTTTCATATAAATGCTAATAGAACGTCCGGTCAAAAGAAACTCGATAAACGGAATCAGAATTAGAATTGCTTTTTTATTGGTTTTTTTTTGAGTGTATTTGTACCTACTCATTCTTATTTTTCTTTATCTTTTCCATATTGTTCTTGTTCTCGTTTTTCTTGCGCAAGAACAAAATAACACTGCTGAATATTTTTTTACTTCAAGGCGGCTCCGAAGGCGAAACATACTAGTAAATTTCCACTATCTTTCTAACATTGTGTTCCAATTTCTTAAGTATCTTTTAATTATATCATCTATTGACCTGGATTTTTACCATACTTGTAGAGCTCCACAAATCTCCAGATGACCACTTTTCATACCTGATAGAATGTTGTTACGTCCCTATTTTTGCTTGAATCTTTAAATTACGATTAAGATTTTCACGTGGATTTTATCAGAAAGAATGATTCAAGAGGAAGGTTTATGTCTATAGTACATGCATTAATGCGCGGGCGCTTATATATTAGTACTAGTTAGTACAGTAATTAGAAAGCTCAAATCCTTAAATCTATACTAATATTATAAAGAAGTTAAGTGTTTGTTGAATTGTAAAGTGTAATCTCGGGATCTACTGATCCGATTTAAAAAATTCTTTTACCGATAGAAACCCACATTAATGCTGAGTGTCGGTACGGGTCAGCTGCTGCTAGTATACAATATATGCGTTCATATAAGTATTTGCATCAAACTGTGCCTTTAGTAATTATAAAAAAAATTATAAAAATATCACTCACCTTCTTATTCATACCAAAGTTAATAAAATATCGCTAAACCTAAAGAGGCATATTTTTATTTAAGTATATCTATGCAGTGTAATGTAATAAAGTATCATAATACAATAATAGTTCTTTTAAAAATATAAATAAACTTAAGTACAAATGATGTGCTACAAAGCAATAATGTTGCTATTCATAAGCGTAGTGATTGTTTTAAACTTATAGCGGCTATACTGGCGAGAGACAATAGAGCCACTTGCGCCCTTCACATTTATACTCTGTAGTCTGTGTTTAGGCGACGCGTCTGACAGGTTTTCGAAATTTAAAAATAGAAAACCGTAAAACAAAAAGCGAGCAGCATTATAATATAAAGCATCCAGTCACTTTTTTCGTTCTAAAATATTTTTAGAAATCGAGTACCTAAATTGAAATTTTTTCCTTTACTGTATTTTATTTTTTTAATATTTATGGGTTGAAATCGTCGTCAATATGTGTTTAATGGCTAACGGTTTAAAATTATATTAATTACTAAAATGAACTTTGTGTAATTTGCACTAAAAGCCGAAACAATGAAAATTTTTGTAGAGCGCTGCGACCTAAATTAGCTGGTGCGCAAACTTCGTTCACTTATTGATATTAAGTCAAGCAAAGAGAGGTTTTATTTTATTGTTTTTTATTATATATAACGTAGTATTTACTAATATTTTGTTTGAAAAAAAAATTTGTTAGGTTATACTACACGATTTTAGTATCTACTGTGTTATCTTCATCATTTGCAAGAATCTAAGGTTATCAAGTTGTTAAGCATTTATGATTTGAAGTATGAGTATCTTATGTAAATAGGTATATGTATTCTATCGTTTCTAAAAAGATATCTCTTAAAAATATCCAAAAAAAAACACAAATAACCAGCTCTTTTTTAAGCAATGTACTAACATTACGGAAAGTATTATTATTACTCTCGTACAATAAAAAAAGGCTTTTCAGTAGAAATGTAACAACAGTATTGTACGCATCAAAAATCTTTTCAGGCATCGCAGCGAATTCACACAAATCCTTTTTAGTTGCCGATATAGGAAGAACGTGACTGAAATGTTATCATTCTTAAAACTGGGAAATGCCAGTATTGTATTCCCTCACGGTACAACCGGGACAAAAAACTAACAACTGCTCCTAAGTAGGTTACCTTTGCCTGACGCGTAGCTTTTCTTTACACAATCTACCTTGGGTACCTTTTCGTGTGAATGTGTTACGTAATGAAAGCAAATAATGGAAACCAAAGATGTTACTGTTTCTAGGTTTACTTTGGGGAGCAAATCTTTGGAAAGTATATAGTATTTTATTTATATTTGTTTTTACTTAATAAGTTTATTTTGAAAGGAAGACAAATACTATTTTATTATTTATATAAAAAAAAAATTGATCGAGTCCTTACTAGCATTTGCTCAGAATAATTCTAAGTCTTCATAAAAATACTTTATAATCGATAGTTGTTTAATTGATTCAGAAGTTAGTTAAATAACGATGTGAAAACTTACTTGAGAATAGTAGCACCATCATTAGTAACTGTAACATCTCCGATGTCATCAACAAGCAAGCTCTTGTAATTCAAGTAAAAAATTAGATGAATGTTGGCGAAGACTATTTTTTTTTTGAACGTACGATTTACAATAAATACAAAATGCATTGTGTGACGAAACTCATGACAGCTATTAAAACCACAGTGTTTGTAAGTAAATAAAGACCATGAAGTTTCAAGTCAGTCTGCGTTTGTATTTTATAAATAAAAAACTATTTCGCTCGCAATAATTTCTGTACAAATACGTGGTTATTAGTCAAAAAGGAAGCTCGAATCTCACTGCAATTATACTTATAGTGAAGCTTCTTCACCTGTCAAGTGGCTCGCGAGCGTATTTAAACTCGGCTTGTTCACGTTTTGTAAAGGAAAAGGCGGTATTTTTCAAGAGATGCACGTATTTCTGAATATAAAATTAGCTTTATTTTAATTTATCTTTACGGATAGTGAAATGTTCTGCATATATGGTTTGTATGGATATTTAGTTGAAATTAGGGGTTTATTCAGTGGTCGGCAGTCTTTTTAGGTTGCCGATGTTTACGTCTTAATAGTATTTTTTCGGATTTTCTCCCTTGTACGTTAAGTAATGCGGAATATGTTATGTTAGATAGGTATTTTAAAAATATTGAAGGTAGCAACGAAGCCTGTTGGGATTAGATATCCGTTTACGAGATATGCTCGTTATTACATAATATAATCAGAAAAAATACCTTAGTGATTTGATAATTAAAAACTTTTATTATTGTAACCATATTTAATATTTACTATTTAGTCCTAGTTATTTATTTTAAGTAAAGAACAGATCCAATACTATGGAAAATAAAGCTTTGGAAATATAATCTGCCACGGCACAACTGTGACAACTTGTAAATAAAAAGTGTCTACGCCTTTTTTACGGATTTTTTCTACGTTTTATTCCTTATTTAAAAATTTCTTATAATCATTTCCTCAAATACAGGTACACCTGTATAACATAAACATCGTATTTTACGTAATATTTCATTGTAAATAGAATACCTTAAAGCTAATAAGTGATCCCAAAGTTGTCGGTGTTATTTAATTAATGTTAGAAACTCCTGCGAAAGCCACTAATGAAATTCCTTCAGATATTCTGAGCTCTCTGAATAAGGTTTGATTAAAACCTTATTAAAGAGGTTTGGATTAAAAAGTTTTTATTGGATGAGAAACGTTTGTATTCACTCATTTTGAAGTGCATAAAAAAAGCTTAGTACTTAAGTTTAGACAATGAGGTTTGATAACCTTCTTTTGTTAACATAATCATTAGTATTCATCAATTAACTGATATTGATATGCTAAAAAGTTTAAAAGAGAAATGACAGAGTGCAGATTTGTTATTAAAGATTTACTAAAATATATAACTGAAAAATTATATTATTTCGTAGTAACGTAACGTTCGCGTCGTAGCTCGACGTATCCAACAATCTGAGCCCGTAGCAGCGCTACGATATTTACAATTCATTGAACCGGCAAATTTGAGATATGCGTCGAGTTATTTACTCTGCATTTCACGATTTTGTTATTTTTCTTTGTTCTATTTAGAGGAAGCAGCTTTGATATACGCTCCATGTATGTATATTCGTAGACAGAGCTAATACTGATGTATTATTAAGATAAGAAAAATAAAAATATACTTACGTGTAAAAGCTCGTAGCAAAAAATAGATTTGTTTGCTTGTGTTTGCTTTTTTTTTTCTATTTCACCAGTAGTTAATTTGCATTATTTTATATAAAGTTTTTCACTAACTAAATAAAATAAATTTTTTATTTAACTTAAACTTACCTAGATGAAAGTATTTTTACACGGAGTTTTTAACTGTTTAGTTTTTTAAGTGTGTTAAAAGAGTTAAAAGACAGTCATCAATTAAGGGAATTTTATTTTTGATATGTAAAATGTTGCCTATATTATATTGTAGTTAGTCACTGTCTGTTTGAGGAGCCACTGAAAATCAGCGTTAGGGCTGTTCGCAGCTCCAACACATGCTGAGTGGCATTCCTTTTTCAGAGTAACACACAGTCTTTTTTCTCTTCTCCTACATGTGTTTGTTATTTGTTTACTTGTCAAATGTGTATTTTTATATTTCCCTTCTAATGTGGTCTGGAATAAATGTTTCTTTCTTTCTTTCTTTCTTTCTTAATATGGGACTCGCCTCGCGGATTTACCACCGTGACATAACAGGATAATAAATATTGCGTTAATCCGGGGTCTAATTCTAATCTATCTCATGTCAAACATCATAAGATTAACAATTAACATCCAAAGCATACTCTTAATAAATTTTTCGTTTAAACTTTTAGTAAGATTCATAGTATAAGTTATTAGGAATAAATAATAGGTTAAAATTACTTTAGTCTTCATCTTAATTGTTGCTTAAGCTATATTGTCAAAATATTAAGATAGTTAAATCTTTACAGGTGATCCCAAGTCGACTGAAAGGCTTCGGCACGTACATATGCTGACGATATGGTATGTTTGAAATGTATACATTTATAAATAAATACTGTTTTATCTTATTTGTTGATATATAGTGAGGATAAAAATTCAGTGCAATTTTTCCAGTTATCTAAATGTTCCATAATACATATTGTTTTAAAATTTCTGCTGATTATTAAAAAAAACAACATTTGGTATAAACTTCATATCTCTCAAAATCCATTCAATTTTTTCTAAACACCTAGAATTGTCAGGTTTAAATCGTTCGTAAATTCTCCTAGAATGTAAAAATTAAAATACCCTGTACTAAATGCCGTTTTAACATTACTGATAAGCGCCATCTCTCGGTTCATAACTAAAGTGTTGAACTAAATATAGATGGCGTTGATATCAAAATAAAAACCAGTTTAGTTCCCTAAGTCACCGCTAGATGTCTTTTTGAAAATGTGTGCTTCAAAGATTCACGATTGAATTAGCTGCAGAAGTGGAATTTATACTTAATGCAGAGTGTAAATAATGTATAGTAAAATATTTGGTTGTAGGATACAGTATGGCCGCGGCACATTGGCTCAACTCGCTCGGATGTCTGTCGTTGTCACTGCTATGTCTTCTCGCAACTACCCTTCAAGTCACAAGCGGTAAGTGTCCTTACGAATTTTAAACTACCGGTCTTCCTAAAGTGCATTATTCACTTATTTATGAGCAGATATAAAATGCTACTTTAGGTAAATGTAATGAAGCGATTATATAATTATAAAAAATTTACCATCAATTTAAATAGGAAAAAAAACAATTAGTACCTACGTACGGATTAGATAAGAAAATTACCTACCTACCGATAAATATGTTTTACATTTCAAAACTGATGAAAACCATTCTCAAGATATTAAACTAAACATTGCTATACAAATATTGAGTGATAAAATTTCCTCTTTAAATGCACACACTGGGTCAACAACGTTATAAAACTCCGCACGCAACGTTCCTCGCATAAATATTGAATTAGCTTGATAACCATAAATACGTAGGTACGTACCGTACATACATTTATATGCGGTTTAACGATTATCTTTATTTATATTCACGCTATTCCTTTAACTGATAAAACAATTGCAACCTTTTTTTTATTATATGAAGCATATTCTTAAGCATGCAATGGACGTTACACTATTATATATCATATATATAATATAATATATATCATAGCAATCGGGTTCACTCGTTTGGTGTGTTTTCTTTTGAGAATAACCCTCAATAAGTCAAAGTCAAAGTTAAAAGTATCTTTATTCAATTAGGCTACATAAAGTAACACTTTTGAATCGTCATGGTATTACAAAACATTTACCAATATTCTGGCAGGTGTCAAAAAAAAAAATGGAAAGTGGTCAACACCACCCATGAACACTCGCAGAGCTTGACAGTTCTGGAGTAGGTTGCCCAAAATACAAAAATTATAATAAATTCTAGGACACTTAAATAACACGAATATTAATAAAATGTAACCAAAAGATACTTCTAAACATAAACGCTTACCAAAATTCTTACGTAGGAGTAAAACATTGCCATCTCTAATTTCAATAATAGTTAAGGATATGGACCATAGAAAATAACGAGGCGATAAAATTGTAATTATATTTAAAGGTTAGTTTTTAGATGCGGATTTTCTTTCCGTAAATTTTTTTATCTGGCCTTTTGGTTTTCTATTTGCATCAGTAACCAATTTCTGAGATGAGAATTATACTTATTCAGTTTTATTTATGAACGAGAAAAAGTACAACTAGGTATGGAGTTACAACAACATTTGACAATCAAAGTCCAAAAGTACCAAACATCCCATATAAAATAATTTTCCCATATAAAACTTAACCAATGACTTGTTCTAGAATATATTGAGATATGCTGAACTCAAATTAGCAATAGAGACCTGCCTGAGGACTTTATCCTTTGGGGACGTCGTCCGTCCTTTTCTTTCGCCTTAAGGATGCTTTTGCATCTTTTTCTAACGTGGATCGATAAGGGCGGATTATAAATTCGAAGACGCCGTGATGATTTTATCGGTATTTACCGATGTTATATTATACGAACGGTAAAAACGTTATATTTATTAGTGTAATTATTATATTACAAAAAAGTAAATTTTGAATTGGTCACACTGTTGAGGATCATTACTGATTGTACTCAATTTAATTTGCTTTCTTATTTTAAAGCACATTAAAAATCGAAACTAAATCTAAGAATTTATAAAATAGAGATACAGCTTGTATGCTTTATTGAGAATTATGAAGCCTCTTCCAGGGTGTGCGGAAGAACATATACCTATTAAATTAAGATGCTTATTTGCCATGCTCTAATCAAGTCCATTAATGTAAAAAAGATCATCTAGAATACACGATTTTCAATGAAATAACAATCAAAAGCTTATATATCCGACAGGGTTTGTAGAACGGAAGGGCATTCACCTTAATATATTTCTATGTATATGTACCTACATACAACACCCACTTTTGTCGCATACCCTCTGGAAGGCATTAGTGATATGGAAATACCCTTTCCCATTAACACTCATAAATAATTATGTATTAATGTATTCTTTACAATTTTATCGTACGTATGTTGTAGAACAAGCATGTTTTAATTTATTGCTTTGGGAACAATGTTGGTAAAAGCGTAAATTTACGAATCTTTCTTCTTTTAATACGTGTTTTAGCCTTATTCTAAACGAACTTCAATTGTAAAGTTAGTTACTAATTGAGCAGATGAAGCCATAAATTATAAAACAAAAATAAAAACGTTAAAAGTTTTTAACATATGAATTCATCATAGTAATTTATTAGTTTCTGTTACTTATCTACGAATTAATAACATTTATTGAAATCTATATGACTTTATATCACAAAATATATACTTGCTATGCAATCAATCTCATAAGGCTTACACACCACATACGTTCACATCTAGACGGCAAAAAGTAGTCTATAATAGATGCCAGTGACGCAAACAATTACAATATCGATTTTTTTTGACATTTTGTAGATTGACTAGATTTTTACTTTCACATCATGTCGTAATTCAAATGAAAAACGCTGTATGAGTTAATTTATAGATCGCGTCACGAATGTTTAGCGCTGGATGAGAATAGCTGCGCATCGGTAGAATCGCGCTCGTAATTGACGTATTGCGAGAAAGACAACACGACTGGGGAACCAATCAACGCTCGCGCACCCGACGATCACGCGCCCCGCGCGCCGTGTCGTCCCCTCGATACCTTATTTTTGACTTCTGCGCAGGTTTCGTTCAGCGCTAAAGATTCGTGACGCTACTTATACAGAGAAGTGATTTAAAACACGTTTCGGGGGAGCCATTTTCCATCTCTCTTTTCCTGTGAACAGCTTGCATCTTGCGCGTGCGATGGGAAACCATTCGACGCTTAGCATCGCCACGTTGAGATTGAAATACACGAGGTGCACGGAGCACCAAGTATCAGTAACCTAATTCCTACACTTAAATGGCGAATAATCTTTTATAAATAGTTGCTATGACCGGGAAAAGTTACCAACTCGCTCCGAGCCTAAGTAATGAGAAAAAATGGCTATTCAGTGCATTTCAATTTCATATTATGATTCTCGTAATATAATCCGTAGCGAGAACGTGAGCTGCATTCTAGATAATATTGCGTTGGCTGAGAATTTCTCGTGACATCTCATATGCATACATCAAAGAAATTCCTTTTAAGCACTACAATTGAAGATTCTTGACTTGCAACTTTTATACAGATCTATATCATAGAATGGAGAAGATAGCTACTTGACTTATTGCTTTGTTATTTCTCAGTTATAAGCTTACATTATGTATTGAACTGGTAAAGCAACCTTACTTTTTCATTAAAGTCGGCTGGCCAGCACTAGGACTGAATCTCTATTCTACAGACCAAAATGTATATAAATAGAACGTTAGGTATAACCAATAACAACAACTGACAAGTAAGGACATCTCGTCAGAAGTGTTATTGCGTTTTGTACGGATATTGGACTTTCTCGTTTTTCTTTTTCCTGTAGTCTAAAATTTCTGCAAAACTGTTCACTATTACATAATGATTGTCCATCTGCTGATATGACATAGAACCAAAAAAAATTAAAGAAAAAAAAACACAGATTAAAAAATCAGCATCTCGATAAGTTATTTCGAATGAGGCTATTTGCTTACAAATTCTTGTAGCATATGTCAAAAGCGCTGATGTTAGGCGAAATTTGCATTCACCTTGAGACACTTTTCTCACGTAAACTATGAAGCGTGATATTTGAAATTTAAATTTTCCACTTCACACTAAAGCTCTGTAAATTTTATATTAACAAGTGACGAAAGTTTGTGCATTTTGTAAAGTTTTTAACGTGACAGTTTTTTGCTTCGCAGCGCTTTGTTGAAACTTTAAACTCGTGCAATTTAAATAGAAAATACTTGGATTATAAAAGTAGCGAGAAAACAATTTTATCTATAAGCTAAGCTAATCTTTATGATCCATTAATATTATAAAAAAGTACAGCTTGTTAGCTTAGAAGTATTGTTGGTATTATATATTTTAATTTTAAATGTTAATATTTTGCACGGAACAACTAGTGTTTAAAAAATAAAAACAATCTTTCTTTTGAAAATGTAGACTTTTATCAGGATAATACCTGTAACCATAAACAGTTATTCTAGTCTCCACTTCTCAATGATTACATCCTAATTATTCAGCTACATCAAAAGCCTGATGGAGGAAGCCATTAATACCTCTATACCTTGCCAATATTGAATTATCCCGAGATGAACAATTATGGTGACACGTGTACTAACGCATGTCACATCCTCAAACCTATCGTCGGATCACGGAGATAAAAGCGGCTCAGGAAACAGCTTTTAATTGACTGTTATCCAAGTCTGCACAAATATAGAGATTAGGTATATAACGTGCTTATTAATCAGCAATGAACATTCGCTATTATTGTCATTTAAAAACCCACGGGCTTGGCTTTAAAGGCCTGAAGTTTAGGCTCTCTTATAGTTTTGTCATGAAAAGGGTCAATTCGTTTGCTTATATGTTTTACAGCTATCAATTTTGCCTTTTTGTAATTTCGATTAACTTTAAAATAATACTACTAAGCAGTGGACTACTTATATGATTAGTTTATAAGCTTGACATATGTCCGTGTGCTCATTAACCTAAAACTAACATTTGGTTTACAGAAGTACAATTGACTGCATGTTGTGTAACTCAATGATTAGAGACGTATTTGTTACTTTCATAAACAATGCATCGGTATAGAAATCGATAGTTGCCGTGCTCAGAAGAATGGCATATAGCCCGCCCCGGTTTCGCTTACACATATGCATGCATTATTCATATAAAACTTTGTCTTGAATCACTCTATTTATTAAAAAAACTGCATGAGTTTTAAATACATAGGGACAGAGTAAGCGACTATGTAGTGATGTGGTGATTCGGAAAATAAAAGTATAAAATATTCATATAAAATCATAAGATAAAAGATTTTGAATACTATAACGATAACCTTTTTGAATCTTTGTCTATGTTAATCATCAGACTTTTAGTTATTAATTTGATTTTGAGTTACTTAAGTCATTAATTGAAACAGTTTGTGCTGTATTTATACATCAGGTAAATACTAAGAGGGCGAATGTAGCTCCGAAATCGGACGCGACCGCCTTATCCCGGATTATCCGGAATTGCTCCGGATTCAGTCCACTATTGCAAGTCTTTAGCCCACTTAAATTATATTTATCTTATACCAATATAGAAAATATTACTTTAAAATATTTTGTAAGACGTACGACGGGCAAAGGGTTTTATAAAAATACAAGCTCTGAGGAGATATAAAGAATCATACTAAAAGCTTCATTTGAAGATTCATTGTAAGGAAAATATTAATACGCGTACAAAAATCTTTATACATATCTGGTTTCAATTATAATGCGCGTATGCAAAATTAAAGTTTACTTTTGAATTCAATAGGAGTGGAATAAATTTGACCCTTTTTACTAAGGATTTCTATATAATACTATAATTTATGTTTTCTTTGAATTGAGCAGTTATTTTACGCTGTGAACGCTATGTAGTACTAAATTTATCTCTCAACCAAAATCTTGTTCTTAATAAATTTGACAAAAATATTTATATTAACACACAGGATATCATTTATACCGGTTTAGCCACGAGGTAACGGATACGTGCAAAGGGGTATACGTACGCCGTGGGGCGCGAATATTTCATTTAATTTTCCTACAATTAGAAAGTGTTAGTTGTTACTATGTGTCAAATTCAACATAACTTTTGAATAACAAACCAATCTTTGTTGTATTTTTGTGAAAGGAAACGTTAATTACTAATTATAGTACGATTCGCGAAACCTTATATCGTATAAAACACCACGAACACATAAAAATAACAAAGAATACACTATCACATTTGCATCGAAGAAAATAGTTATTGAACGGTTTAAAAAGTTCCCGAACGTTCTTCATAATCGCTATATATAAGTTGGTATCATCGTATGTTATCTAATGATAGGTATATAAAATTTTATATCCGATAATATATTCTGAAGTAAGCGTCGCTCATCTCGTCCCAAACGGATGCAAACATATTATATCCTCTCGGTTCCCGCCCGCCCTACTGAGGCTGTAATCTCAGACAGTACTCACCAAAAACTGTAACGCGACGCACGTATCTCCCGCGTGAAATATCGTTACAAAAGTGCTGTGTTAGATACTGTTAGTGTTTAATTTTGTTTGTGTATTGGGTACATTGTTATGCCCGCTGGAATAATAATTAATTAATTAATTTAAAATAACAAAATAAAAATAGGATTTGTTTAAAAACTAAAGTTATTTAAAAATAAAACTATCTACGTAACGTAGCTTTATAATTTTATTTAGAATTAGGTTTAACTTAATCTAAAATGGTGTTTCTATTCAATGAATTTGGAAAACTATTTTTTTAACTTTTATAATTCTATTGAAAAGCCGGCAACACATTTGTAACAACGAGATTGCTCATGGGCAGTGCATCAGATGACGCGCGAGCCTGTTTGCCCGCTCTTATATATATAAAAAAACTAGTATGGAAAGACAAAATAAGATGAAGAAAGATTATATTTTCATGTTCTAAAACTTCTATTTCCGCGGTTAAAACTATTTCTATATTCAAAGATTTACTTAATTTTCTTATTTAGTTCCCTCTGACCTATCGATGTCTTTTCTATGAGACGACTTAATAAGATGTAACTTCATATAACCGCACATTAGGGTCAAGAATCGCGTCATCGGCAGATAAAATGCAAGCCAGATTTATCTGAAAAGCTAGATCGGTCATTGTAAAAATATTTTATCTATCCGGCAATTTTGTAAGTCAGTAAGATGTGGAATATTTTTAAATTCTTTTTTGGTAATTTAATTTAATGTTGCCATTTGTAGCTATTATTACACCGAATTCTGAATCACGCTTATGATATTCATTCCAGATTCTCTTCCTCAGATTCTATAGTCATGCAAAATAAACATAATTAATATTAAACTAAAGTTGTTGATATTACATTTTTATTACTCAGACATGTAGGTGTACTTTGTAATGATGTTAAACAAATAAAAAAATCACACCTGACCGAATGGGAGTTGTCATTTTTATAAATGTTTTTTTTTACAAAATAATTATATGAATTACAAATACGCAAACTATATTCTAGGTATGTTTATGGAATAAATTATAATTATACAAAAAAATTATTAAATTAGTAAAATGCTATGTAGCCTTTTAAACTGAAATAAAATATGTTACGTACAGGCTGTTTGTTAAGTCAATAAATATTAAAAGGTTTGCTAATATTTTCTTAACTAAAATGGACACTTAGTGAAACGCCTATCTATTAATAAACTAGGTACATAATACTGTCATATAGAGGGATAGGAACAACCTAGCTTTAACCTATACTTTAGTCGGTTTGAGTAATAAAACCTGTTTTCTGTTTTTCTCATATGCTTATACAAACTCCCGCAAAAAGCTTAAAAGTTAACAAGTATAAGCAATTACTGAAAAACATAATTGGAATTATCTTACCAACATTTTTTTTCAGTTAAAATCAATTGATTTTAAATACATTGCTCTCATTAGTGGGAATTCGGTTCGGCCGCAATTGAATTGTAGTCGGTAAACGGATTCATTGAAATGATTCCTTATTATACGAAATAAAATATTTGTACCTCTTATGGTTTCACTGCGTATAATATTATGTTAGTTATATTATGTTTTATTTTGAGATATTATTGCGTTTCTTTCGTAAAGCGGCTCATTTTTCCCTTCTTTAATTCGTTTTGTCACAAATACTTTCCTATTCCCTTTTTCAAGCACGGTAACGGACGAGACAAATCCTTAAATATATTATAGTAGCACTACAGTAAGCGTTGACACCATTTATTATTACACCACCATTATTCAAGTATTTGTCCGTAGTTTTAAATTGATTACCATGAAAAGAAAATTCTAGAAAACAATCGTGGTCACGTGATTCTTGGTCGTGATCATTCTCTTCTTAAAGTATCCGTAACGCTTAGATAAACAAAATATCGTGATTGTGACTCCTTAATTATTATTACAGTCTAACAGCGTACAGACGGCGCTTTGCCGTTTTCCTCGCTTCTAAGTTATTTTCAGTTTCTTAAATATTTTTCGGTAGGTACAATAATTAGTGATATTTACAAATAATGTGAGATATTAATAGGTTCAATTTATCCAGACATTACCCATAAGAAAATATAAGACATGTACACGGACATATACATTTTAAAGGAATAATTGCGCCATTTTGAATTTCCGAACAAAATACTACACTTGTCCACATCCTTTTATCTTTTTGAAAATGTTATTCCTTTATAGTCTTTGTAGCGAAAATTCAAGTGACTCCAGCTTTAACGCAAAATATATTGTATTTTCAAGGAGATATCATAGCAAGTAAACGCTTTAAAATTTTTCCCATTTCTACTCGGCAAAGGATGTTTTTTTGCTTTAAAATTTGTGAACATTACGTGGACGTTATATTTATTTTTAAAAATCAAATAATTGTTTGGTTTTCAAATAATCGTAGCGAGTGTAATTTATTTGACTATATAATATCGATAATATTTAGTTCATTTATATATGTCGCAGAGAGTGACGTCGTAGTAGTTGTAGTGATGCCGAGGTAATGATTGTTTGCTTCATTTTGGCTCTTTCTAAGGTTCTTAATAAAAACTTCAGAGTAACATATTCACGGCGTAAATTCTCGATAACTAATTATCCAATACCTGATTATTTTTTACAATGCTGACGTGTTTATAGCAACTGACAAATTCCACACAATTCATTTTAAGTTTGAATTTAAACATTCTAATAAACCAAGGAGGTTCGACTAATTATTGAATAATTTTTTACTATCTTGATTATTCTTTTCGTACATTTGTTCCGATATATATGTATTGAACCTTAATTCACAGATATTTTAGATAAAAAAATTCGTGATAAACAATGTAGGTTTAAAATTAGTCTTGTCGCAATTTAGGAAATATTTGTAACACATAGTATCTTAATAAAAAAACTACGTATATTAATAACATATAATCGATCATATCATACCGAATTTATAGCTGGGACAAACATATTAAAATGTGATAAAGGATAGGCGTACCAACATTCAGAAGCCACGCTTTTGCTGACGTCATATACGATGATTGAGTAGTTTTTGAATAATATGATTTATTTACCAATATAGAAAGGCCTAAAACCTCGACAAACATATCTAACTCAGAACAATTGATCGCTAAACCTTAACAGCTTAGCTTAAACCTACACATCGCTATGAAATACAGACACAAAATAAAAAAAAAACATAAACGAAAAGCGAATTTTTTGCCTGGCCTTACACAAAAAAGAAAAAAATTACATTGGAATTTTAAATGGCCGGTATTTAGGAAAGTAAAAAAAATATTTCTGTGGTGACCCGTGACGATGATGATATTAACAGAAAATTTGTTTCAAAAGTTACGTATTCATTAAATTTTATTTAGTAATTTTATTATTAATAATTTCACCCAGAAATTATGCTCTAACTCATGTAAAGTTTAATATCCGCAGTACAAAGCTGCAGTTTCAATTACTAAAAGCTCTGTTCTTTGGAGGATGTTTAAAATTTAATGTATCCAGCGGTTGTGACTTGTGACATATTATATTAGACTAGCTGTTGCTCGCGACTTCGTCCCCGTCGGATCTATTTCTATTATTATGTTATAGTGAGTCAATCTTAGAAGATAGACATATACTGTCGTGGACTTTTTTTTAGATCATTTAAAGAGGAATAATTCTTTCATGCATATTATTGTTGTATTTTGAACCGTTTTAGCAGCGCACGCAAAGGAAGCCCTCAAAGATGAAT
>JADANM010005714.1:8180031-8190458 GCA_026213755.1 Eurema hecabe
CCCGTTTTTTCCATATTTTCCATTATATCTTCGCTTCTATTAGTCGCATCGTGATGTTATGTAGCCTAAATCCTTCTTCGATAAATGGTCAATTCAATAAAAAAATAATTTTTCAATTTGAACCAGTAGATCCTGAGTTTAGCGCGTTCAAACATACAAACAAACAAATAAACAAACAAACTCTTCAGCTTTATATATTAGTATATAGATTTTAACGGTCCTTATAATATAATGATGGTTACTTTTCTATTAATTGGGTAACTATTAGTATATTTAAGATATAGTATGGTTCTAATTATCATTTCGATGACGATAGTTGCTTAAAGAAATTCTTGTACATTTATTGCAAATTAAATAAATATTTTATGATTTGAAAAATTTCCACTGGTCGCGCGTGTTTTTATTTAGTACGTGTTACGTATAAATAGTGAAAGAAACGAATAAGTGTTCTTTTGGCCTTTTTTCTAAGTTTACGGTTTATCCTGTTTAGCATTGTTTGCGTGACATTAACGGGATAAAAAGTATCTATACTACAGTATCCCAATATAATCTACGAAGTAGATTTGCGCAAAAGAGTATTGGCATTGCTATCGTAAATCGTAGTATTAATTTTCTATTAAAAAGTATCCTTTAGATATTTGTATTAATGTTTTGCAAAACACCACTGAACTTTTTTTTTTCAATTTCGGTATGACTTAAATTTCATAGTAAAAAGTTCGACTTCGTGAATTTTATACCCACATCAGTTATTATATGTTTTAGGTGTGGAAGATGTTTGCGGTTTTTCTATTTGTTCGCTGCTATTTAAAAATAGACGCTCATATTCCAAACCATATGTTTATTTTTCGTTCATGTTTATGTAAGACGTCTAAATAAAATGATTCGGATATTCATACTTTTAAGCAGTTTCTATACTTTCAAATGGTAGGTATTATAAGCATTGTTAATCGAATGTTTTATAAAGTTAAATGACATTTGAAAGTAATTTTGGCCGTAAAATCGCGGGAGTCTTGACAGGAACAGATTATATCTACACAAAAATTTCACACAGATTCAAAATATTTTCTAAGCAATGTTTTACGCAATTTTTTGTGTATATGGCAATTAGTGAAGTGAAGTTCTTTTATAATCCCAAGACGGTGAACGTAACTGTTCCCTGGACCCTGAATAAGAATCATTAGGGCTGAATACAAGGGGCACTTAAGCAAATGGAAATGCTTTTTATAAATATTGTGCAGATGGCTCAAGAGGTCATTGCTCTTTATAGTTTTATAACAGAATTTTGATCTTTTCTATAAAAAAACAAGATAATATCATCTTAGTGTTCGTCATTTCGTCATGAATAATTTAAAAATAATGTATATTAGTACAAGTTGTAGGTATATAGGTAGTTCTATAAAGTCTATACAGCTACATAGAAGTTGAATTTTTATTTTTTATTAAAATTACGGCCTTTAATAATTAAAATTATTAAAGACGGCACTGGACTTTAACACGACAGAAACTGCGATACACAGCATTTTTATATCGTGTCAAAGAGAGATAATTTTGAATAGACCCAAATTGTCGAACATAGCTTGATAAAGCACAATACGTTGTCCACTTAAAAAAGGTAAAAGGAAGGGTAAGGTATCATATTCCGTCCATCTAAATTGGGCTTGTTAACATCTAACACGTGTAGATCCCATCTTAATCCTCCTTTCATTGAGGACCTGGTATCTCATTACACGAACCAAATCAATAAATCAACTCGATGCAATTCAATATCGGTATCTGTTGAACCGACGCGTCATTTGATTGCGGCCTACGCATTATTTTGTATTATTAGTTGCTTATCTAGACAATATATCCCTTAGTAATCTAATTAACGTTTTACATTTGAGCATTGAATCTTTTATTTCGCATAAATACTAGCTGCAATTCGTATTTACTCGTGAAGTTCATTTTAACTTTTAAGCAAGTATATTTGTATTAATACTTATTGTTGTAACTTCCTTTAAAGCAGTCTACCGGTACAGAGTAGTTGAAGACGTGTCGTAGAGTCTTTGGTATTATATAATATATATGAATAAAATAAATTTATGTATGTATGTTTTTAGTAATGACTATGAGCTACTAATATTTATACGACGACCACTTGGCGCAGTGGTGACACAACTGCTTTCTGCGCGAAGGGTCGTGGGTTCGATACCCACACCGGAAAAATATATTTGTAATTTACATTTGTATTTTTCTGGGGTCTGGGTGTTGCTATGTATTGTACGAGTATGTATGTATTTACAAAAGAAAAGTATGTATATGTAATTTATTCCGTTATCTAGTTGCCATAACACGAGCTTCGGCTTAGCTTGGAACGAGATGGCGCTGTGTATAAATGTCCTGAAAATATTTAAAAAAATATCCTGATAAATAAGTAATCTATCTCTATGCGTGGTACAACAATGCGAGAGTCTCATTTACGTAAACACATCTACAAGCCGTCACTAGAGCTGGTAATTTTCTAGTCCTTACGTCGGACTCGATTGAATTTCCATTTCATTGGATACAAAAGACATTGATCTGTAATTCTGAGGGTCTATTGTCTCTCCATTATCCTCGCCCTCATTGATTTCAGCCGGGAATGAGGAAAAATACTTAATATATCACCGTTGTCAACGCTTTGTGAAATTTCGTGGAATTTATTTTTGTAACATTGTGTCCTTAATAGAAAATCTTCTCGAGGCAATGAAAGAATAGATTTAAGGACGTCGAACTTCATAATTTAAAGCACCCTTTCTCGTGGGAATAAGAAATGAACTGTGTTTATCTATACTAATATTATTAAGAAGTAAAGTTTGTGTGTTTGTTAAATTGAAAGGGATAATCTCGGGATCTACTTCTTACTAAACTAAAACATCTTTCACCAATAAAAGCCACATTATTGCTGAGTGTCATAGGCTATATAAAAAACCGGAAAGGATAATTAAAATTATGTCCAACGAAGTGGTCACGGATCAGCTAGTAAGTAAAATATTTGCCACTTTTGCCAAGCTCCTAATTGTAACAAATAAAGTCTTCATTATAGTTTACAATTTCGTAAAAACCAGTCTTCATTTATCTTATAATTAGTATTTAAAGTATCATTAATAAGTAAGTAACCACCCTTTAGTCTAATCGACATTTTAAAATAAAACTGTGAGAAGGTATTTCTAGATTAAAGTTCTTCGAGCGTGAACGAGGCAAGCGGTTTTAATGATCTCCGTGAAGCTTTATTCATTTGTAATGACACGTTGCTTTAACTCGTATTGAACTGTTTTATTGCTTACTCATTGTTATATTCCGAAGACTACTTGAATGAGGAGTATATTAATATAATAACAGTTTCATTGGGTAGTGTGTCCTTAATAAAAATTAATATTTAGTTGGAAGATTTTAAAGATGTAGTTCGAAATAATCGCGCGTCGTAGTTCGTTCTGAGGCCTATTTTTGGCCTTTGGTGTTATTTTATATAGCCTATGTAATTCAGGAGTAGTGTAGCTTGACGACGGTAAAATAATAATTTAAATCAGTCCCGGAGTATCGATTTTTTTTCTCTTCATGATACGGGATCAAGTAACAAAATTTGGGAGAAGACAATATTCGGAGAAGTCATACTTTTATAAAGGTTATTTAATCATTTTAGTTAAAATATTTGGAAACAGGCTACATACTATCAATTTTTTGTAACGCAAATAAAAAAAATCACGTATTCAGTGTTATAAAATATTTTAAAACCAACTTGATGAACCGCTTGAATCATGTCTCATCAATAAAAACAAGAATATTTAAGCATAATATTCAGAATTCTTTGTGTTTTTGTTGGTCTCTAATTGAAGTCCGCCATTGAGAACAGCCCGCGGCAAATAAGTACGACTTTTGGGGAAATATTTATTATTTTCATTTGGAATCGAGGTCGCGTTATTTCATTCGCGCGGTCACGGATTAGACAATTTTTTATATCTACAACTGTTGTCGATCGGTTTACGTACACAATTAACATTCAACACCAAAATGACTCCTTATATTTACCAAATGGCATTTGTTAACGATGTACCCAATATTATAGACGACATTTAATGCTATATCGATAAGAACTGTGACATGAAAGCGTAAGGTATTGAAGGCTGACTTAAGAAGTTTCGAACATAATATTACAAATGAAAGTATCAAATTTAGTTCTAGGACGTTATGCGCATGTGTGTGTGCGGCTGACAGTGTGAGTAAGGTGTAGTGTGGTGTAAACGATAAGTGCGCGTGCGGTTACGGCGCTAGCGGCGGCGCGCGTCTGCGCCGCGCGGGGCGCCGCCAAGCTGGGGGAGCACGCGGCGATGCTCGCAGTCGCCATCTGCTGCATTCTGGTTCTGCTGCTGGTGTTCATCATACTCATCATCGTGGTCGGCCAGAACATCGAGGGCAAAACTGGCTCATAGCAGCAGAGAGGTAACATTTGTCACGTTGGTCCTATGATCGACGATGAATTTATTTGACACCTTTGTTCAGTCGAGTCATAATCAATCAATCAACTTGGCATATGCATCATTAACCAAGAGATGGCTTCCTGAGGCTGTAACAAAGCCCACAGCATGGATTAAGTACTATGTTATGTCTTCACTTTACATCACTTAATCTTTTGTAGCAGATATTATATTTCAAGCTTTTAATAGATACAGTAACACGTCGTCAGTAGCTATAAGAGTAGCTTCGAAAACTTAATCGAGTATGATTGTCGCAATCGACATCTAAAGTATTTTACTCCTATTTTCAGTCCTCAATTCCTCTACTCAATATCTCGATAGCATCAAAAAGGTAACATGTGTCGATAATCGCGTATGGAGAGCTCCTTCGCATCGAGTGCCTATCGATTTGTTCCCGATTGCTCCTGTTCGCAACAGTTTATAAAAATCGGCTAAGTGCTCATTCACTTTGAGGGCGGAATATGGTCTGTATCCAATATGAAAAAAAATTGCAGAAAAATAAGTATTAACAACTTCAATAAGATCATACTTTTAACATAAAGTTCATATTAGCTGAGTTAGAAAGTTGTAAAAAGTTTCTACTCCAAATATCCCAGCGGTAAAAATGTATCTACGTTTCATATCTTATAAGAGTATTTAAAAATCTTTAAGCGGTCAGATTGTAGGTGTTATAAATGAAGACATTGGAATGTTGGGCTTCCGGGAATTCATTATTGAGAAACATTACAATAATTATTCTTGAATTACGATTACGTAGCATTTAGATACTACGATATTTAAATGCTACATATTTTTTTGTTTCGTGAACTATAGATATAGTAGTAGTGGTAGATAATAAAACACTAGAAATTAACGAATTTACTAAAATGAGTCTGTTTTAACTACAAAAGATAAGTTTAAATATAATATTTGTTAGGGAAATAGCGAAAAGTGAATATTTATAAATAGCTTTTTAGAGCCTACAACTGTAAATATAGCTTAAAAATTGAGTCTTAAAATCGTAAAATATTAAAATGTATGGTTTTATATTAACTAACAGACTTCAGTTTGGAAAATTCAATTCCAAGTGGTCTCGATACTAACGAGTGGAAAGGTATCGAGTGGTGTGAATACATTTGAATACCAATACTACTGGGTACTCTGTTTTTATTAACAGTTCGCTTATACACTGCGTTTTTACGTTGATGATGAACTGATGATTTACGAGATATTATTTTTAATCACAATACAGTGAACTAAATTCTATGTTAATTTCACATTTTCTCGATAGAATATTTTTTATGATATTTTCATATTTTATTTGAATAAATTGCATATAATTTATTCAGAAAGATAGAAATAGATTATTCGGAAGATACCGCTTAATTACAATAGCCGGCAATACCTCCTCGCGAATGCTTATGAGCGGTGGTGGTTACTGACGATCAGGTAGGGTACCTGCTCGATTTCCCGCTTTTAAATAAAAAAAAATTTATTAGTTTGAATTAAAGACATTATATTTTAGATTGGAGCTACTTTAGTAGGTAGTGTTTAAAGAATAAAGTTTACCCAAAAAACTCGAAAAGCCTTCTGAGCGTACTATACACGAAATGGTTATCAAAAATTGCTCCTTTACGATCGGCGACTATCAGTAATCGAGAGAATCTAAAATGTGGGTCAATGAAAAAGATCTCAGTGTTCGAGAGGCATTGAAGCATTGTACAAACTCGTTTTGTTTAGTGCTCACCGCAAGGGCACCCTTCGTCAAAGGAACGTGAGTGATCAGAGATTAGAGAGGGTAGCTTGAAGATTATCATAATTTTAATGCTTGTTAAGGTTTTTCTGAGCTCACCATTACGTATCGCTTCATGACTGGTGATTAGCAGTGGTTTTCATTTAGTAGAATAACGACGTAGTATACCGTAGTATATATTTAATTTATTTTTGTTAAGAACCTTTTTTAGAGGCGTATTTTGTTGAATCTTCAACGAAAGGGTTACGCCATTGATCAAAACTTTTTATCTTTATTCTTTCTTCTGTTTATTTAAACCCTGATATACTTATTTTAAAAGAAAATATAAAAATACATAGAAACAAAGAAGAATTCTAAATTTCATTATCTCACCGAAAATCGAAAACAATTACCTATTTGGAATGACACTAGGTCTACACAATTATCTGTAGCACGAGAGTGATTCCGAACGATAATTTAATTTCTTTAGAACATCATACGAAACCTCAGACGACGTCCATTCCACTTAAGCTCCCTGTCCTCGAGGGAGTAACGAACTATAATAGAAAATGACATCAAACAGTTTCACCGAATTAAGTCTATTTTATCTGCGAAGCAATGTATTTTATAGATTTAAAATCTTCTTCGATATTAAATCCTTAAAGTGTACTAAGTAAGATCTTTAATAACGTAAATTCTAACTAGTAGTAATTTCTTCTATCTTTTACATGATACTAGCCGTTCCGCGCGGCTTTACCCGCGTAGTTCTCGTTCCCGGGTCAATAGCGGGAAGTAAGTTATTCTATCTTTTAAGATGGATCAAACTGCTCACTGTGTACCAATTTAATTTAAAATCGTTCAGTAGTCTAAGAGTCAATTGTGGACAAACAAGGAGACACGTAATTTATATGTATATTAAGATGATGGCTTCAATAAATATAACTGTAAGGTAAAAAATGAAGCTATAGAGAAGCACGATCTTGCAAAGACTGAACCTGACCCGCGATTGCTGTTGACCCATTATCGGCTCACGCCGCGCTAAAAAACAAAAGGCAATCCACAATAGATGCCCTTGCCTTGGACATAGGCGTAGCTTTTGTGTCAGATCAGTGTGTGATTACAGTTGATCTTTGTGTGATAGGTCGTAGATATACCAAAAGATTGATGAACAAATCGTTTTCTAAGTTTGGCAAAGTAATTATTGATGTTTATAAATATACCTATCTAAAATGTTTGATATGATCAGACAATATTCAATTTAGGAACTAGTGGTTTTTTAATGTAAAAAAAAAACATGAAAATAAACGTTGATTCCACTAGTCATATAGTAGTTATATAGTAATTTAAATAGTCATCTAGTAATTTAAAATTATCAGATTATCAAGAGACAGATATTGCTCTTTTGGAAACTACTTATCGTTTCAATTGGAGCATTGTATATAAATGTAAATTGAGAATAATACAAATATGTTAAACTCAGGCTTTCTAGTTTCCAGTTAAAAATAAAATAATTCTTTAAATCAATGATTAAGATCCAGATATTCTTCCCTTTTCTTTCCAAAAATAAAAGTATTAAGACAATTTTTCTAAAGGAAGGGTCGTCTTAAAAGAAAATGTATTTAAATAAAACGTCTAACATTTGCCGTATCATGCCGGCGTTGGTATCAATTTGCGTCTGGGCTTCAGTTGGTTTAAATTTTATAAAGCTAGTTTCATTTCCCGCTGCTTAGATTTCTCGGGAAGCGTTTCAATGTCTTAATGAGTCGGAAAAGCTACGTAATTGTTCAATAACTTCGTTTAGCTATTTAGCAGCGGATAGTTGTAGTTCTTTTAAAAAGGTTTTTATTTAATTTAGAAAAAAAAGTATTTAATAATAGTTTACTGATTGAAATTTTTATGGTTTTAGTATAAATATTAGTGTGTGGAAAATTGGAAAGTTGAAGTAATTGTTTTTAGTTTGTCAATTAAACAATATTACGACTCAATGTTGATAAAGTCTTTCGGTCCGATCTATCGATATATTATTACGTCTTAATCATTAAATAAAAATTTCTTCCAATACGTTTTATTTTTGTTAATACCTTAAATAAGCTAGTAGTGTCATTGTCACCTCAGTAAATATATTGTTTTCTGGAATTGAGTATTTTTTACATCAAATTAACTTCAGGTTATAAGTATCGTCATACTTCTCATTCACGAAGATTCAAAAACGTCCTTAAATACGTTAATTAAATAACATTTCGCAGTACTAAGCGTGTTATTGAACAAACTTCACAGGTGAGTTCAATTATATCGATGCTCTTACAATTTGTTCACTGTCAATGTTTGGTGATGATGTTTGCTACAGAATTGAAATTATTGTGCAAACAGCGAATACGTGACGGTACTGATAGTTGCTAAGGCTATGTAATCATTGAATGTGTTTAAACTATATTTGTGTAACATCCTTGGGCGTCTAATTTTATCTCGATGTTAAAGAATTTCAAGTGTTTGTTTAGGAAACGGAATATAATATAATAATAGGGGATATAAAAAAGACAGGTTATGTTGGCAGAGGGCCGAAAGCCTGACGTATTCCAAATAGCATGTTCCAAGTGGCTGGCCAAGATTCCTAAGATCATGGACTTCAACCGCGTCCTTGTGAAACTGTCAGTGTCAGGGTGCGAGGAAGAACATCAGTTGGTTTTAGTAGGTCTCCTTGTCTCCTGCGGAAAACGCGGTATGCGTAAGAGGAATTCCTACTATAAAAAAGGAAGAAAATGTATGAACAGACGGTCATTTAATAGAATCAGCAATTAGAAATAATATTTAAAAATAAGAGTAAGAGGACGTCAGTATTTTTTTTTTATATACTATGAAGAGGGGAGATGAGCTGGACGCACTCCTGATGGTAAGAGTAATGCCAGCCCATAGCCAATGAAGTGCTACCCGGAACCTTGCTATAAAGCCCAACTCCGGGCAGAGGTGCACTACACCGACGCTCCCCACTTTGAGTCACCAGATGTTGAGACTCATTGGCCCAGTAATAACGCTGGCTACAGTGCCCTTCAGACTGGAGCACAGTGACATTTTCAGGTCACTGTTCAGGCGGTAGAATGTCTGGCACTGTGGGGGTACCCACCCAGTCGGTCTCCCGCGAACGAGACCTACTCCCGGTAAAACTAACTTACTAACTAGGATAGATTATTTTTGGTTTAGCAAACATTTGTTATACTTGAATATATACTTCTGGGAAATCGTTTTCAAAATTTCACTCTAGATTTAAATAACTCAATGTCTATATATTTGTACTACTACTTCGGTTCTCTTACAATTCATTCGTTTGTTTATAAGGTATTTATCATTGTTTCATTTTATTTTTATCAGTACCCGACCGCGATGTTTCCATAATGGCGTGGGTTTTAATAAAAATAAACGCGTGCTGTATTTTTATAAATTATCTTTAAACGAAATCAACAAGTAATTTGTGTCAAAATATTTACATGTTACTTCCTTTTATTACTGAATTGTTATGGGCCATATGTAAAGATGGAGTAAAACAAACCACAACGAAAAAGTCCAAAAATTTCATACAATAACAGTACCTAGGCTATTTAACATTTCCCGTTATTCTATAAATTACTACAAAAAGAAATAAAAACAAAAACATCGTTAAAGTTTATTAATAAAACGAAATTATTTCCGAAATGCTTTTAAAAGGCACGTAGCCTCCGTCAAAGACATTTTGAGGTTTCGCGGTTCCCCTGCTTACACAATACATCTCAACTGAAGGGTTCTTTGACGGCTATGAAGTTTCGGAATTCTCGCCTTATTCAATTAAAGATCAGGTTTCATATGGTGTACGTTTCTTATCCAGGGAAAAGTATTACTTTTATGGAATTTTTCTTATGTACTAGGTACTAATGTCAGTTCAGGTTCATCCATAACATTGTTGGGTTATTTTTTACAAAACTTAAATTAATATTGAATACGATAAAAACAAAACGTATAGAATTTCTGAAATAGAAACACATCTACTCTATTGAAAAACGACCATACTTCTCAGTTACTTAAACGAACTAGCAAGTCACCTAATGAAAAGTTAAAAGTGCGATAACAACTCGCGCTACCATTAATGTATTCCAGCCTTTTAGTGATACAAATAATAGCGAATAAAACTTTTTTCCCTAAATATAAATTCTATTAACAGAACAGTATTTGATATTTCCAATCCGGATTCACGC
>JADANM010005714.1:8193171-8213942 GCA_026213755.1 Eurema hecabe
ACACTCATTATGATATTAAATTCATGAATGTGGAATATTTTACATTAACGAAATGTAAAGACGAAACTTATTTCATTAATTATTCCATACCTATTTGAAATATGGCGTTTTGTTTTTACATGAAGTATGCGCTTCTATACGTGCATTAATAGATAAAGTATCATGCTATAAGATGGCTCCTAATAAATAAAAGTCTAAACATCTAACTAAAGTACATTTTAAGAACACAGAAATAAATGCTAAAGAATAACTTTATTAGAAATCAATTTTGGATTAGTAAAATGATTCTTTAAAGATTTTCGTATTTTAGGTCGAATGGTAATTCTTTTTTTCCCTAGGTTTCGTTTTAAATTTGGGTAACATCAATAATAACAGTTTACTTCACAAGGCACTTTTTTAATCTATATCTCGAAACTTTGTTGAACCTTACATAAGCCTCGCTTTAAGTTTTAAGTGCAAATTGCACTTAGATTAGATTGAATAACACCTGTGCTTAATATGTATTAGGTAAATAACGCACTATCTTAAGACACAGTGCAAAGATATATTAAGAAGATCCACATTAGAGAACGTATGAACTATTAAATACTAAAGCATTTCATTAGCTAAATTGGTGTTCCCTTTATACAATTATTTTGACTTATTGTCATAACACATACTTCGCGTTATGCTGATTTGTCACTTTGAATGTGTTAATACTCTTTTGTAATTGATAGTAGGTACGTCGTAACTATGCTAGTTATGAATTTCTTGGAACCATTATTCTTTTACGCAATATACATTGTCGTTCATTTACGCGAAATAATTAATGGAATCAGGTGTCCCGGAGAGATAAGTCGGAAAATTATTTTCCTCGCCGACACAGCCACCTCGGTGTTATTAATGTAAATACAGAATTATTTGATAGAGCAGACGTGTTAAAGATAACAGTGAGTAGTCACTAGTCATCTACTATTATTCATTTGAGTATAGTAAAATATTTTTCATAGAATACAAAATCAACCAGGAGTGGTTTAGTCCGCGGGATGACGTTTTGTTTTATTTAGGATATCTAAGTAGTTTCCACTTAAAAATAACTTTATCTTATCGCCTGGTTTCTGATTGCCTTCAAGATATCCCTTTATGGCGATTAGTTCGTGTATGTTTAGTCCTTTTTAGGGTAATTAAAAAAATAACCTCACATGTGAATAACTGTAATGTAATAATAATCATAACTGAATGTGTTTATAAATCGGTCCAGTTAATAAAACAAATGCAATCGTCTAGAAATAACATTAGTTTTTAAAGTGACATAAGATCAGCAACCAAAAGTCTGTAGTGTAGAATTGACACGGCTATATACAAAAACACACCTCGAATAACACCTCATGGGACATGTTCTCTTTGACGATATTTGATCTTTGCCAAGTTTCATTATAATCTTGTGTTACACTTAGCTTTTTAACAAATAGACACACGATTTAAACGTAATTTTTAATATGGATTAATTACATGCAAAAATACTAGAAAATTATGAAAGAGAAGCTGCTGCAACAATAGGCTGTAGAATAAATATGAATCCAGATATTATCAGTAAAATAACTAAGCCTCAATGTTTTCAATAACTGAGTATTGGCCTACTTATTTCTTCAATAAATACAGTTGCGGTCGGCTTTCAGTAAAATTCTAACAGTAGGAAAAATAATATCTATTTTTTATTTCTCGTACTAGATTTATAATTGTATTTTGTTTTATATTTTCCCCATTCCATATTATAGATATTTATTACAAGTAAATATATAAAACTAGCTTGGTGTATTGTTTTTCTAGAAAAATGTGGTTTGCATCACCTGTTTCACTAATCTTGTGGTTTAATATAGGCTGCGTACGTACGTAAAACAAGATCCCTTTTTATATGTTTGGGATCGGTATGTTATATGAAACTGACGATAATATAACTTATTATAAATGTATTTTTGATAATATTGGAAAGTCAAATTTTAACAGCTAGGTTAAGAATCAAAACCTTAATTATTCTTAGTATCGTACAGCCTTTAACTCGCACTAATCTGAATTTTCTACGTGTGCAAGCCTCAGCTTTAATCACGTCGGAGCAGCGCCATCGAGAGGCAATACAAATGCAAATATTTTGCAATAACTCGGTATCAAACGAATTACCTGCTCATTGGCCCGAGAGACCGTCTGAGGGATACCATTATGCTGAAACTGGCAATCTACAGCGTATATTTTCGTGATGTATAACCGCCTTGAATTTTGCAAAAAGTGGCTTTAGCTTTTTTGACTAACAATCTTCATAACAAGAGACAGACGAGCTGGCTTGTCATCTGATAGAGAGTCATCAATTCGCGATATTACATGTGTGTTGACAGCGCTTAGTAGTCATTTTTCGTAATGAATAATTAGATAAGATTCCATTGTTATCAACCCATATTTACAGCTACTGTTATATTTTAAAAATCTCAACATTTTAATTAAAAATCGTTTTTCCGAATCATTCAATTTAACCATGTTTGTTTAGTACTTAATTCATATTTCATTGTGACTATTGAGTGAGATGAGTTAAACTTTTCAAATCAAACGTTTTTTTTGTACGTACGTCTGTACACAACTGGTAAATAAGATTTGGCGTCTCACTATGCTCCAAATTCGCTAGTTTCCGCACAACATGAGTGAATATCGGTAGACAAGTAGAAGCAATATCTGTGCAATTACGCGCGCACCTCCAATATCCTGTGCACAATCAAGATGGCTGAATTTCCGCCGGCCATGTCGTGTGACTTCACACGGTATGAAAAACAACCTTTTTGCTGTATGTTATTGAAAATTTATTTGCTTGCAATCCTTTAATTTTCTTATTTTATTATTAAAAATATAAAGGTATTCTAAAGTGAAACACTGGAATTTTGAAATGTTAAGTATTTACATGTTCTTTTCTTTTTAAGGATTAACAGAAGAGGGATTATAAGGAATATTCTTTCTTAATTTCGCCCACAGCCATTAGTTTAAGGTTTCATGTTACTGATTGTCTGTGAATCATTTCGCAAACTTTGCATCTTTATTTGAACTGAAAATTTGTACAAGTCAGAGATAATTAAAACCCTGCTTACCTACTATAAAAAAACTTTAATTCCCAACTCCCACATTCACATTTTAGTTATTCACGTTGTAGCTGATAAAACATTAAGCGCGGCAACTAACCATTGTTGAAACACAATAAAAAAACCGCGAATATGAAAAAGAAACCTTATTTCCTGGCGCTGTTTTTAATAAATCCACGGGATCACAATGAACCTGCTATAATATTGTAGCGCAATATACCTCCGGGACGTTGGAAAGAAATTTTTGTTGAGATTTGTCGTGAGAACAATTCTGCACTCATTTTATATTGAAACCTTCTTATTGCTACGTTCCGTGTTTTATACGTACCGTTCATGGGATCTGAATGGGTTCTCAGCAAAGAAAATACTTTTGATTATACTCACATTTTCCTGCTAAAGGTTTGTATTCAAATGTTTTTGTGAAATGTCTTTTTAGTCTTCATGTAGAGACTTAACGAGTATATTTTGTAGGTAACTGGCTCAGGTGGATTTCGCTACGAGCGCACTTATAGTTTCGACATGAATCTTCGATATTGATACTAACTTGGTAAAGGATTAATTACATCAATAAACGATGAAACGTAATTCAAAGATACCTACGTTTAAATTATTAGATTTTTTGAAATCTATACTTGTAATACTTGCTATATTACAATAGTTATTCAATGAGAGAAGGAGAACATAAATGAATGTTAAAAAACATATAAGAATCGATGTAGCCGTTTTTAGCTATAAACATTTATTATATTATATCGTTAATTATTTTTAAGTAAGTATTTTTTTTTCACGAATCGTATATTTAATCGAATATAAATTAAACATTTATGTAGGTATTCAATTTACAGATAGGTAATAATTTAACATACAACATAGGAGTTGTCTGCTGAAGTCGAACGACCTACTTTCAGTGAAACAACTGGACATGTAAACTTTGTTATGACTAAACTACAGCTCTGTTCCCTTCAGAGGTACGCGATATACATATTTTATATCGCCTATATATCTGTTGTTAGAAATATACATCTTTACTCATTTTATTAAGAGGAAAGTCGGATTGTTGTTTGAAAGTTCGTTCTATAGGAAGGTATTACTATGAAAACAGGGAGCTATACTTAAGTTAAAAAATAATTTTGAAACAAAAAATAAACTGACTTCAAATTAAAAGCAAAAAATAAATTTTCCTCCCACAAAGTAATACGCATTTTCATTTACTATATTGAAATGATTTAATACTTATTTTATAATTTTGAAGTCGGTACCAAGTAAATGCTACAACAATCTATACAATATCGGTTTAACCAAACACTTACCTACTGTTTTACTTGGCACCGACATCTAAATTTAAAAAAAATATACATACAGACGAATTGAGGAGCTCCTCCTTTTTTGAAGTCGGTTAAAATTTATTACAGGGCTACAGCGCAATTAAAATGTTGGTACCTATGATGAATTCGAGATCATTCAATTAATTTATTTGGTAAAAATAAAAGCTGTAAGGGAATTGAGAGTGTCATGAGATTTAATATTTATCTAACCTACGAGAAGACGAAGTTTTGAAGCTCCAACTTCCTCAAAACTTTACATTAAACGATTTAGGAATAACGCGACGCTTTAATTAAGCTACGCGTTTTTAATTTGCCCCATATAATAATTATTTTATTTTATTTTCAAACTTTTAATATTTCTTTTTAGTGGTGGACTTTCTCGTTCTGATTGAGTTGTAGGGAGTGACATTATAGGATGAATACAAGTCGTTCTTATATATTCAGAACCGACTCTATTCTTGCGTTAATAAATAACTATATATTTGTATACAAAGGCGTTTAAAACCTAAAAACGAATTGATTGGCGACATGTCACACTTATTTATTTTTGGGTAATCTTCATTAGATAATTTACGGCATAATGACCGTAGCTTATATCGTGTTTTTACCGACCTACGTTTATGTTTTGTCAAGGAATCGCCTTTAGATAAAAATGAGTAGAAAATGTATTAGAACTGTAGGTGTAGCTAGTAGAATATTTCGTTAATGATCAAGTTTAGAATATGGGGGTTCTAAATAATGATTCTTTTGTGCAGTGCGCGCGGGAGGGCCGTCGGATCTCTCGACGGCGGCGTCGCTAACCGACCCGACGCCTACTAAATTTCCAAGTAGGTTATTTCAATTATTAACGGTATAATAAGATCAACATTAATTTTACAATTTTATTAAAAAAACATAGCTAGAAATTTTACAGTACGTATTGTAACTCTTTCTTAAATTTGTTGCCGCTACATGAGAAAAACGTGTTCATTTTTACTATTATATAAATAATTAAAATAACCCCTAACAACAAAGCTGTTTAAATTAAACGTTGTATATATATATAGTCTAAAAGTTTTTGAAGGGAAATAGACGACCATGACAAATTAAATATTCTTATAAACTTGGAAATTAAAATATAAAGCGAGAGCTCGTGTTAAAATGTTGCTATAAATTTAAAACTTGTAGCAAGTTAATGAGGGTGTTATATCACAATCTAAAGTTTGCCTGCGAGTGATTTATAAGTGATCTTATTATAGCAGTTCTTCAATAACTTAGGGGCACATTCCGTACGCGACGCGCTTCCTAGAAATTTCGTTAAATATTTAATGTCAAAAAGAATGAACGAATAATGAATGAATATGAGAACTAGGAACTACTAATGTTTACTAATGGTAGTAAGGTATGTAGGTAGAATGGCAATTGTTAAACCTAGTCTAATTTTTAAATATTTAATTTTTTAATGATTTTGATTTCTTTCTACATCTTTGCATACTCCAGTGTTTTAATAATTTTGAGCACAAAGGTGCTAGTTAAAAATTTAACTATAATTAAGTATTTTAATATTACATTAAGATCCTAACGATCATCCCACTATGGAAATCTCAACTCTTAACAACCAATATTATTCATTACATTAATTTAGTTTAGTTTATAAAATATTAGAATTAATTTTAAAGCTCAAAAATGTAAAACGCAAAAGTCTTAAACTCTAAGCCTCTTCTAAAGTACAGTTTAGGAATCAGTTACTTGGTAATTATAAAAGCATTATTCTTTGTTGCGAGTAGAAACCGTTTCAGCAACTAACTTTAATTCTCCCTCGAACTTTGCTCTTAACAAGTTGTCGGTTAAATACGGGATATTTTTGTGGAAAAAATATACTTATATTTCATAAATCCGACGTAATGAAGTTCTTAATCGAGGTTGCGGTGCGGAGAAGGGAAAAAGTTTTAATGGGGTGCTAACAGAGGGTGGTTAGGGCAAGTGGGCGACGTTTTACATTTTTCCTCTTAAGCACAGGAAGTAATGGATCATCCGACCACTTCTGGGGCTGTCCGATCTTTACGTAGATTATTATATAATAATTTCGTTATCACCACACGCGCCTCCTAAGATGATGATGATGAAAACTGAATAATTAAGATAATAATAAGTATTTTGTTTGTAACTTGACTAAGTTGTTTCAAAAGATAGTTAATATTAGACACAAAAAAACTATGTGTAACTTTTTTGTAATAAAACCTTCGTGGAAAAAACTAATTGATGAATCTCCTTGAGCTACCACAAAATAAAGACTAATAACAATTTTCTAGAACGTTTTCACCAAACGTACCTATTTGAACCAAATCCAGTATCACAAGAGGATAATTCGTCGTATGTCGTATAAAAGAAATTACCACAAAGCACAAAGGCGTCAAAGAACGTGGCATGGCTTACAAGCCCTAAGCATTTCTACAAAGCAGGCGACCTGAAAACCAGCTCGGAAGCTTTAGGATGACAAGACATTATCATAAAATGAACAAATTTATCGTTACTTGACTTAAATATAGCTACATTTTATGCAGCAATTGTAATTATTCATACACCGAATAATAAGAGCACCTAGTTGCTTTTTTCAAGCCTTTTAAAACTCCTGGGTTTTTCTAAATGCTGCCGTGAACTCATAACCTCATAAGGTGTCCACAAAACTCATTCACAAACAAAAAAAGGTTTGCTTATTTTTTATTGAAACCGCACTGCATTGTGCCCGTTTTCATTTCAAAATCTGAGGCTCGGAGTTAAATTTTTCCACAGAAAATTGAAATAAATGAATGTTTAAATGAATCCAAAATAAAGTCGAGTTGGTCGCTCTGTCGGTTTTATCTTAGTTCAGCAAGGGGAAACAAAAGGCCTGTTTTGCACTTGTTTGTGGGATTTGCGGTAATATACATACATTCGACGTAACGCTGTAATCCGGAACATTGTTTATTATTCATTTTGTATATGAATAAATTTATTCAGTTCTTTCTTCGTGGATTTGGCCAAAAATAAATCCAAAATATGTTATCCGTGAAAAAACAGATTAGAATTGAAGGGTCGTAAAAATTATTTTTATGATAAAAGTCTTTATATTCCCAATTATGAAAAGTATTCCGTAAAAAGATTCGTAGATAATAGGCTAATGGGATCACAAAAGGTTTTCATAATCTAAGCTTTTAAACAAAAGATCTTTTCAAGCTTTTAAAGTCTTTCATTAAATGAAAAGAAAAAGTTTTGGGCTGGGCTTCTAAAGATTGGTCAAAGATAACCGTTTGATCGTTATTTTATATTGGTAACGTTTGTTAGTGCAGACGATTTTAGGCTTTACGTACAATATTAAAGCTAATGGAAGAAGTCTGAATGTGAAAAGTTTTATATGAGATATACATGAAAAGCTCTGTGAGATGTTTAGTCTACTGCTTACATACATATATTTCTAAGGTAATATTAACTGATTAAGTTTATGAAGAAGTAACTTATAAATTCGATGTTATAAATGTCCCTTAAACATAAATATTTTTAGTATGTGAGTAATATATGGCCGTAAGTTTTATTCATTGTATTTTCTAACTGTATACTCATCTGAATAGACATAATCCTCGCTTACGTATTATTTACTTATTTAAATGTAATAAAGATATAACTTGTAAATAATGTTATTATCTGTACTAATATTATAAAGAAGTAAAGTTTGTGCGTTTGTTAAATTGTAAAGATGTACTGAACCGATTTAAAAAATTATTTCACCAATAGAAAGCCACATTATTGTATGAGTGTCATAGGCTATATAAAAAACCGAAAAGGATAATTAACATTATGCCCAACGAAGTGGGCTCGGCTCAGCTAGTATAAATATTTTTGTTGGCGTATACTCGTTAATTAGTATAGTACGCGTCACGAATCTTTAGCGCTGAACGAAACCTTAGCATAAGTCAAAAATAAGGTATCGAGGTAGCGGCGCGGCGCGCGGGGCGCGTGATCGTCGGGTGCGCGAGCGTTGATTGGTTGTCCCAGTCGTGTTGTCTTTCTCGCACCAATACGACAATTACGAGCGCGATTCTACCCATGCGCAGCTATTCTCGGCAATCGCTAAACATAAATGACGCGTACTTTAACAGGAGTTGTATGGTTACAGAGTGCGATCGAACGTTCGTGAGTCGCGGCGGGAGCAACAACGGCACGTTCTCGGCGCCGGAGCTGTACAACCCGTACAACCAGAGCCGCCAGTGCCTGTACACGTTCCTGGCCGCGCCGGGGCAGCGCGTGCTCGTCGAGTTCCACAACTTCGACCTACGGGGCAAGCCGCCAGAGTACGTTGATCCTTCAGCTTACCTACATCATAGAAAATCTTGACTTAATATACCAGCCTTACCGTCGAACTGCTGCAAGAGTGACTCTACATTGCAAACTTACTATGTTTTTTGGCATATGATGATGGGTTATTGATTAGGAGGTTCGTCTCGTGGTGAGTGACCAACTCCGCTCATAAACATTTTGCAAAGCTGATTGCCTTACGAGTGCGATATCGATTTTGAAATATGGGAATAGGAAAGGATTTATAATAAAAGGGGATAAAGAATGGAATACATAGGAAATTGGGCCTCCACTTACCAAAAGATAGAGTATCTTTCGCAAAGTGGACACCGATTTTCTGTAAAAGGTTAATACCATTCTGGGTGAGCCGTCCAAATTAAGCCTAACAGCATGGTTACAAGTTACAACACGTCTCAATATAAATACGGTTCCCTTGTTTTTAACATTTATCAATATACCAAACCAACATATACCACTACTTGATGGACGTTACGACATTGTACTTAATAGCATTCGATGAGACGACAATGTTTCTAGTTCCATATTCCCGCGTTAAAGTTTAATTTCCTTTTCAGCTGTTACGAACTTTAATGTTAACCGTACAAGCTGTTGACATGACCCTAATATTTATTATACCGGTACTTGACTTCGGCATTAGATCCAATACACAAAAGCCTTTTATAAGTTTGTGTTGTAAAATTTACCCATTTACCTAAAAAGGACTTAACGCGTTTATAATATATAAATTCAGTTTTGGGTTAATAAAAAAATAATTTAAATATTTAAGTATACCTACGACCAAATACTCATACGCAAATTAAGCTTAAGCACACCTTAATCTCGTAATTTTGACAGAATTGTAACTGTCAGATCGGACCGGTTTAAGTTGTACTTAAATTTAAGTTGCGTTTCAGTATTCCGGCATTAGGTATTTATTTATTATTAATATTTAAGTATACTCAGATATTTTTACCGAATTGTTATAATAATCGGCATTATATTTTTTTATTGAACAAAATGACACATCACGTCATTCTGTTCATCACGTTAAAACTGCGTAGAAGGAAGCATAAATACGCTCTGAACACTATAAATAATCCTAAATTATAACCAAAGTGAAAGTAACTGCTTTACTAATAGTTTTATTTTGTTTCAGTGGAGCAGCGTTGGGAGAGCTACCAGCGTAAGTACATCGCAGTGTCAAAATAAGGAAGACAAATATGTTTACGTTGTTCGGGGCCTTAACTTGGTAGAATGGGGAACACTTTTTCTAGGACATCCTTAGCGTTACGTACTTGTATATGGTTTTGATTTATTGGACTTAAGCATCAATGAGTATGCACGAGACTTTTACTAGGTACTCAATTAGGCCATAATATACTGAGATTTCAAGTTAGAGACTCTCTAAAACATAAGTAGTAAACATATTATTATACCTAAGGAATTTTATTATTTAATAAAAAAATAAACTATTTACATGAAAACTTTTATCTTATATTAACCAATTAACCAATTTACATAAAGAACAAAGAAAATTCAAATGTTGTTTGTATGTTTATACATGTTATGTAATACAGTGTAGTATAGTTGATTATAACTGTCTATAAACTAGACTATGTTTTACTAACTACTGCACCGGAATCCGATGCGGTCAGGATAGTTGAAGAGTATAGTTGACGTAGCTTTAAGATCTCGAGATAATATACAGTATTATATACATTTTTGTAACTAACATGGGGGACATATTTTCTAATTTGAAAAATCTTCGTTAATAAATATAGATTTAAAAACAACTATACTATTTAGTCCTTAATAATAAAGAGTCAACACGTGCCGTCTCCATGTAACCGTAGCGTATTGACGTACCGGTGCAGATGCATGCACGAGTACATGGACATCTACTCGGAGATGGCGTCGCTGGAGGCGGGCGAGCTGGTGAACTCGGCGTTCGGCGGGCGCTACTGCGGGCCCATCCCGCCGCGCCGCCGCGTGTCGCTGCACCGCGCCGTCGCGCTCGCCTTCTTCACCGACCACATGCACACGCCGCACACGCTCTTCACCGGCACCTATCGCTTCATCAACTCCTGTGAGTGCGCGCTTTATACTTGTTTAATTCAACATATTAATACCATTTTATCGTCACTTCTAATGATAAAAATAAAATCAGATTTTTAACATTTGTTGTATTATTAATTAATGAGGGTTTACGGATTTTTCATATTTTCTTTTGATAATTAATCCATACTTATAGCATATGTTACATCCGGACGTTAGTAACAAAATAAGTTCTTCCTTTATGAAAACCCAATCCATTTTTGGGACACGAAGAATTTTTTTGTACTACGAAGTGAAGAGAGGAGCTGGACGCACGCCTGATGGTAAGAGAAACGCCAGCCCATAACTGATGCAGTGCTACCCGGAACCAAACTCTGGACAGGGGTGCACTACACAGACGCAATTACTTAGCACAGTATAAAATGTTCTTCATGTATGAATAATATTTAATAACAAAATCTTTAAGAGAATTTTGTCTAACTCTTAACATTGTCTATACTACAACACAAAAGTTAACAGCAATAATACGTTTGACAGCGGAATTCGAAGTGGGGACCCCCGTTCCGAACACTCTGTGCTCGTTCGTGATCGAGGCGCACAAGCGCAAGACGGGTCTGCTGCTATCGCCCACGTACCCCGGCATCTACCCCAAGGACATCACGTGCAACTACCAGTTCGTGGGCCAGCAGGGACAGCGCATCCGCCTCGAGTTTCGCGACTTCGATCTGTTTTTCGGAGGGCCGCAGTAAGTTTAACCACCAACACGCCAACAACCACACACACACAACACACTATAATCTTTTATACATTCTAAAGTGACACGACTGTTAGAAGGTGTTAAGTTTATTGTCGAAGATTGTTTTGTAGAAAATTTTGAAGTTAATATTTTTAGGGAACAGATACTTAATCTGAGTGTTTTTAATAGGTAAAATTCTCATGCTGAATTTAGACAAATTCAAAAGGATCTTTTCCTATTTCTACAATTCAAATAGTTTCAATGATCACATGAGTTACTGACATTGATTAGAAGTTGATATATAGTTCCCATGGCTAAAACTTCAATCGACATGTATAAAATTAGAAATCTATTTGGATCTGAACCGATTTTCAAATTTCTGTTAAGTTCCATGCGTCTTCAATAGTATCACTAGTATCAGCTAGGATAGTAACGTGGGGTGGTGTGGTACAGCTGCCCGTTCGACTGGGTGCGCGTGTACGACGGGCCCGACAACTCGTCGGCGACCATCGGCACGTACTGCGGCCAGCAGCGCAACCTCGTGCTGTACTCCAGCGACGAGCGCCTGCTCGTCACCTTCTACACGCTGCCGCGCGCCGCCAACACGCAGAACCGCGGCTTCAAGGGCATCTTCGAGTTCTCCGAGAGTTTTGTTAAATTAGGTACGTGAAATACACTTACAACTGCCTTATATGTGATATATTTTCTACACGATTTGAGACTTAGCTTATCTATTTATTCAAAAATCTAAAGCCCAGGTGCGATAGACATCTTTTTATGAAATAAAAGATAACACAATTAGTTAAGAGGTATCATTAAAACCACGAGATGGAAGAAAATAACATAGACTTTGAATTTAAATTTTAAAAAATCAGATATAACAAATTGACAATTTTTTTCGATTTATTTGTCAGCGACTAAGTTTCAGCACTCGTTTTTATTCAAATAATACACATTAATTGAAATTGTTTCAGATTTTATAAGTAAACATGATGCTGAGCATATTAGGGGCTCAGAGTGTGATCAAAAAATTCTTAGTAAAAAGGAATCGTCAGGATTCGTGTACCATCCAAATTATCCATTCCCTTATATACAAAAAGTTGTTTGTAGGTAAGTGTTTTACAATTTAGATTTATTTATCTTTACTAAAATTGTAAATTTTATTAATGAATTGTTTGTATTTTCGTTTTATAAATAGTAACATTATTTTTTAATTATACCTGAGCAATTGTGACAAAGTACAATTATTATGGAAACTTTTTGGGATTTTTGGGATTTTAACTCAAGAATGGCTATTTTCAGATATTTTATATACGGTATGCAAGATTCCCAAAATTTGGAAAGAGTCCGGCTAGAGTTCCAGAATTTTTCTATACCAAAAGGAGAAAACCCGAAACCGGAGTAAGTATAGCATAGTAGTTCTATATGTAACAAAACCACTGCAATAAACGTATTTGATACGTCAAATCATGTAATTAGGTCATAACTCAACGTTTGTATGTAATCCATTTTGGTAACATAAAAAACCAGTTTATTAATTTTTCAATTCAAGTTGCAAAAATAACCTTACCTGAAGTGTTACTATATGTAGCCCAGTTCAATAAAGATATAACAGCGGCGGTACTGGTGTGTGTGTGCAGCACGTGCCCCGACGGGTACCTGAAGGTGTACCTGCGCGGGCAGGAGGCCACGGACTCGTACGACAAGCACGACGCGGAGCTGTGCGGCGAGCGCGAGCGCGAGGCCGAGCCCTTCCCGCCGCCGCTGCTGTCGGACGGGCCGCGCCTCGTGCTGGTCTTCAGCTCCGGCGAGCTGCAAGGCCGCGGCTTCAAGGCCAAGTACACCTTCGAGACGGGTCAGTCGCTCTGCCTCTAACTGGCCTGGCTCTTGTTGGGGTAGTGAGAGCAACTAGTGACGCTCCCTAAGTAGTTGAAGTTAATTAGTTTAGCTTGAAGAGCAGAATGCTTTAAAAAGAAAATTTATTCTAATTTAGTTGATGAACTACTTGTAGATAAAAATCTTCGTTGAGTTTAAAATGATAACGAAAGCCTTATCCTGAAACCAAGTTAAAGAGGTGAGAAAGTAAATGATAAAACTCTATGATGTTTCAAATACTGAATCACACTATCTGAAGATATATAACCTTACTTACTTATAAAGAATTAAATATGTCTAGTAAAATAATATATTATATTAATTTGAGGTGTTATCAGAAACACTGCCTACTATATGTCTTTGCCATCACTAGTAAAGTCCTTTAACCTTAAATTTGGTAAGAATCTCAGAATTTGTACAATCTACCATATGTAGCTTTTAAGAACAACTTGTAGGGTGTCAATATGCAAGTACTCGTATTTACAAACTTTCAGCTGGGTCTCTCTCTTAGTCCTTACTAATGGTAGTACTAAACATCCGCAGAGTACCGCGTGCCGGGCACGGCGGCGCCGGGCGGGCTGTGCGCGTTCACGTACCGCTCCGAGGCCAAGAAGCGGGGCGAGTTCAACTCCCCGCGCTACCCCTCCAACTACCCCTCGCACACCAACTGCACGTACACGCTGGTGGCCACCCCCAACGAGCAGGTCACCGTGGTGTTCGACCACTTCAAAGTTAGAGCTGATGCCTGGAATGCCACCGCTGGGTTGTATGGGTAATTGATTTTTTTTCTAGGATGGAAACCATATATGATGTTCTCCTGACTTAAGTTAGTCTGTAAGTCGGTAAAAAATCAAAATGATACTCAATTTTCATATACTTATATACATTTTACTTAATAAAATAGTCTACCACACTTGTTTTTGCATCTCTTCTTAGATTCTCTTTCTTTCTTAGATTCTTCTCATTCTCTTCTCTCCTCTCCACTGACGTGGTACATGGATAGGTGGTATTTGGGTCGTGAGCTTTGAGGGGGGTAGTTTTCCCGATGATTTGCTTCCATCTCGTTCGGTTGGAGGCATACCGAGTGCACTGCACTAATGTTGACTCATTTTTGCATACAAGCATATATAATACAAGTTCTCAAGTCAGATGTTTGCCTGGTCAAGAAGTTTCCCTTTAAAGAAGGTTACATAACCGCAGGTGTAGAAGAACGTACATCCACCATCCTCCACAAATCTATTTTCATGACCATAATTGAAAGACCAAGAATGTGATAGACGAGAGATACCTAAATTTTTAATTTTAATTTATTTATTTTCATAAACCAAACCATATGTAACATGTTTTTAAAAATCCCCCCAAACTGCGCAGCAGTTTGTCGGCGGAAAAACGCTTGTTTTTACAGTTTTATGTATTTTTAATATCAATATAATATACTATCCCCCCTTATAGTCTATGACACTATTAAAATCGGTAAAATACGCTACTACATAGCAACTTCTGTTTGAAATTGGAATAATATCGGAATATTTCTAAATTAACGTGAAATCTTCGACAGTGGAGCAACCTGCAGTGAAGATTGGTTAGAAGCGTGGTGGACGGGCAGAGAGGGCAGCCGGGTGCCCCTGGGCCGCTGGTGCGGGCTCGCCACGCCGGGGCCCCTGCAGTCGCCGCGAGGGGCTTTGGGGCTCCTGATTGCACTACACACTGATAGCGAAGCCGTTGCATCTGGGTTCAAAGCCAGATACGTTTTTGAGGTATGTAGAGGTTTTGAACATTAGTTAACATAGGTTGACTTGAGTACTGCGTATTCCTAGGTATGAAGTACGAGCACCATCAGTGTAACACACACACATTTATCTCAATCCCTTTTAACTAATGAATTTTAAGTACTTATGTTATACTGGACTTTTGAAGTCAAATGGCAAGTAACGGCACGGAAAGCCTCCGCTGACATTATAGTACACTAGCTGTGTCCCGCGGCTTAACCCGCAGTATTTCATCCCCATGACGGCACAATCATGAGTAAAATAATTCAAACTTACATCATAACTAAAATATTTATTCTTCAGTACATTGTAACAATTACAATTTTATTGTTATGTATAGAAGTATAGATTAAGCTGTTAAGATTGCCACCAACACCTGAATTATGACCACGTCCACAGTTGTATAGATAAGATTTTAAATTTTTCCAGCCAGCTAAGTCGATATTCGGCGACTGCGGGGGCAACGTGTCGGGGGCCCCGTGGGGCGTGGTGTCGTCGCCGCGCCACCCGCTGCCCTACGAGGCGCCGGCGCGCGGCGCCGCCTCGCGCGTCTGCAACTGGTTCATCACGGCCAAGCCCGGGAAACGGCTGCTGCTCAACTTCGACCACTTCGCTGTGGAAGGACATCTTACTGGTATGGTATTGTTATGTTTAGCTAGGCATTGGAGTAATTGATAATTCATCCGCTATGTTTTTTATAAGTCTTAAAATAATCTTATTCAACGAAATTTGGATATCTTCTATCTAGGATTGATTCTCGACTATGTCTTGTGATTGGAAGATAACCGACCTTTTTGTTATTGTGCCTTGTAGAGTCAAATGCATAAATTTGCTGCTGTTTTCGATATTTGACCGAATATTGATATAGATACTCGTATCATTCTCTATGACGTTAATTAATCTGAAAGTCATTCGACTTTATTTATTTCTTCAGCACTAATATATATCTTTCCTAGACATATACCGCATAGACTGATAGTAAGCAAAGCCAAAGCTTTGTCTTCTAGCCATCTAAGCCTAATAGCCAACCTAATAGCCCAATAATCCAACCTAAAGCCTAAAATCTAGCCATTTAAAAGTAGAAAAAAATATTTACTTTGAAATGGCTTCACTTGGCTGGCGAGTGTTCACGGGCGGCGATAACCGTTTTCCATCAGGTGGTTGTTCGCCTGATCGTTTGTCCCTATGTTATAAAAAACAATCTATTGAATGTCTATTAGGCAAATTGATGATTGTATATGTGTGTGTGTGTGTGTGCGTGCGCAGAGCGCGGGTGCCCGGCGGCGGTGCTGCGGCTGTGGTACGAGAGCCCGGGCCCGCCGCTCGAGCTGTGCGGCGAGAAGGCGCCCGCCGACCGCTGGCAGTACCTCTCCTCCTCCAACTCCATACGGCTCTCGTACGTACACCGCTACGCGTTACACGTTACGCGTTACGTAACTCTTGTCTTATACACCATGTCAAAGACTTAACTCCAAATACTGAAATCCTCGATAGTAAACCTGTGATAACTCAGTGCATATGACTAGATACCGACTCAGAGTAAGTGTATTATACAGGGTGTAATTATTTATTTATTTTATTTAGTTAGGTCATCCTAACTTCAAAAACTGAAACAGTAGATCCTCCTTGATTGTAGACTACTGGTAATTAAGTAAATATTTATTTGTGATACCCAAATCAACTTTTATTTAACTTGCGAAAGATCGTGAGTGCTTTATTCCAATCAGACAGATTTTCATCCACTTGTATCGTACGCTCTCGATCCAGGTTCATAATAGCGGATAAGTCAGTGGGGGCGGCGGGTTGGCGCGCCGTGTGGACCGAGGTGACGGTGCCGGCGGGCGCGGGGGGCGGGGGCACGGGGGGCGCGGGCGCGGGGGACATGTGCCCCGACGCGTGCGCCGGCGCCTGCCTGCCGCCCGCCGCGCTCTGCTCCGGCCTGCCGCACTGCGCCGGGATGACTAAGTCGCCGCGATGTTAGTATACACACGCACGCACACGCACACGCACCCGCATACGTACACAGAACACCCTCACACACACACACCTACAAACACAAACATACACGTACACATACACACACACATACACAAACAGTAACACATACGCACACACACAAACAGACATACACATACATGGGCACAGACTTTCACAAACACATACAGACTTACATACACATACACGAATGACCGTTAACAACTTATAATATAGTAAATTGAAATCATATATCAGCCATATCACAAAATGATATCATATTAAAACACAGCAGACGGCGAGTTTAACTTAGGTATATTTATATAAACATGGATATGCAGCTAAGACATACTAATTCAAATAGAGAATCCTCCTCTATTTAAAGTCAATATCATCGCAAGTTGAGTGAAAAGAAAATCAAGAAGAACCCTTCAGCTACAGCCTTTCTCTCATTAAAAATTCAAAATCCTTATACATAAATATTGTCACATGAATTATAAATTAAAATAATTATTAAAATAGATGCATCCTACACGTAAAAAAACAGTTTAATGACGTTTTTCTCGGAACTATTGTACTTAAACAAAATAGAAACTTACACGTCTAAATATTTCCATTTCACAAACTAGTCTAGCCTTACATCCAATGTAGGTATCTAAAAGTTGCTATAACAGGGCTTCGCAAAATGTAGGTACTAAAAGCTTAAACCACCTAAGGCTATTAAAAAACAACGCTTCAGCTAATATTTCGGTCAATTTAGATCAAAAAATGTGAGTGAAGTTACATAAAGTCCCAACAAGCTGCCTTTCAGTGAAATTGTTCGAAACATATATAATTATAAACAATGTCTAGAAGTTCTTCATCATTATTATGACGATAACAAGTTTTATAACCTTTTGAGTCGTTATATCTCAATATTGATACATTTTTTATAGATAAACTTATGATCTACAATTCTGTCTAAGGAACTTTTATGATAAAACTTACCGTTTTTCTGAAAATCGCGAAAATCTCATTTTTTGTACCTTTGACCTTGAATAAAAATCCTTACAGGGGAATGATGGGGAACTTCTAGACATTGTTTATAATTATGTTTTGAACAATTTCAAAGAAATTCAGCTTGTTGGGATTTTATGTCACTTCAAATGTCTAAATTGACCGGACTATAATTCTAAGAGAATTTGTACAGTCACATGCCCTAATAGTATCACTGCATTTTCATACAGGCACAGTAAATTAAATAATACCGTAGATTCCACACCTATAACAAAATAATCGTTCATAATTATATAACTATAAGGAAATTTGCAGTTATCATATTATTATTATTAAAGTAAATATTGTCATCATTAGTACTGTTATACGTATGTTTGTTAATATTAATTATCTAAATCTAAGATTTTTGAAAGGATATTGGGAATGAAACACGAATTGATAATTGTTTTTATAATAATGAATATTGCAATTGAACTGATTAACGAATTTTACCTGTTTTAATTCAGGGTACATTATTTATAGTTTGTGTGAATTTGTTTCTCTTAATAAAATTATACTTATACGTATTTATAGCTGTTAAAATAAAAATTATATTTTATTGATATAGCTTTAAATTGAAAGTAAACAGACTTTGCATGCTAGTGTTTTAATTTTAATTGGAAGATGTTTAAATATGTATATGATAAACAGTATGGAATCAAAGTTGTATAAATGATGTGTGCGTATTGTACGTATTGTTCTAGTATTGTAAGATTTCCTGTCTAACTGTAGAGATGTTAAATAACTATTTAAATACCACAAAATAATATTATATTCACTTACTCTTTCTTCTCAGTATTGACGGTTCAATGCAATCTTTGTCTCAAAGGATTTACAAAGTAATATTAAGGCGGTAGGTATTAGATCTTTACAATTGATCAAAATATTAATTGTTGGTGAAATAGTACAATATATTGACGTTGTTGCAAGAATATGGACATTTTTATTTATATAATCGATGCCCCTTATTGTAATGAGATCACACAAATTCATGTTGCATTCATAATTTTACTGATTATAGTTTTTTTAATGTTTTAATATTTCTTACAATACTGTGATGACTCAGAATAATTACATGTCTAAACCAGGCCAGGGCTTGTATACTTCTATAGTATAATGCTATTTTTTATTATTTCGCTCAATCGCATGTACATGTACAGTTTACTTAAATTTATAAGCAAACTAAGCATTTTCGTCCATAATATTCTTTAATATGTTTTATTATATTCTATGAATAGTACTATGAAACTTTTCTATACCGTACTTCATATTTTCAAGTACAAGCGTCTGGCCTGGGTGCGTTGTTAGAAGACGTCTCGAATAAATTAGAAGTTTGCTAACGAACAATGTAAATGACTATAGCGCATATTAAATATACGTTTTATTATCAAAATTCCAATGAGACGAAGCTTGCATTGAGTCATCGCACTATGGAGCCCAGCGTACGCCTACTATACTTGAATCAAATCCTCTACATAAATATGTTTAGCATTTTTAAGCTTTGATTCCGGTTTCCAATTATATACACGTAGCAAATTATAGGATTTGATAAAGTACAATACAGAGATACTTAAATAGTTCTTCTGAAGTGTATTCCTCACCTTTGCTATATAAGGAAAGGTGATGAATCATAGGAATTAAACATTGCTAAATAAACTTGCATCCGTTTCGTAACATAAACACAATCTCTACCATGAGGGTAGCTCAATAATCGCGAGTGTGGTTAGACCTTTGAAGGTGAATGGATGTAAGCGTTATTTAGCACGGTGGCGTAGCGCTGGGCTGACGCGGCAGTGTGCGTAGGCGTTGCGGCGTCGGGCCAGGCCGCGCCGCGCGCCGCGCTCGTCGTCCTATTGCTTGTGCTCACCGCCCCGCACTGACCGGGCGCTGCACACGTGAGTCTATATATACCACCCCCACCTCGCCGTGCACCTACCCGCCTTTCCCGAAGCTTCCTCGTGCTTGCATATAACGCATATCATCAGCGGAATAAGCTATTGCAAAAGCTACGTACGATTGCAAAACCGTCTTGGTCCTTTGAGCTTTCACAGAGCCAAGACTTGTGCTAACCGAAAGCTACTTTACGCTTGTTTTATTCGCTTTTAGAACGCAGGAGACTTCATTGTTCCTTATTCGAGCTTCTTCATTAAAACTCCCAATTAATAAATTGATGTTGCATGGACTAAACTAAAACTGATAAAAATACATTTAAATTACAATTAAATAAGCAGTATTTAAACGATTGTATTCATACTACGAGTATATAAAATTTAAGGGTATCTACCTATTGTTATATTGTATAATTTAATTCTCTATAGGTTTTATAATTGGCTATCGGGATTGATAAAGTGTATAATACGACAAACTATTAGATTATTTTAAATACTGTTCAACACACGACCTATATCAGCTGTGTCCATAGGTACTTTACGTCTGTATTTGAATTGCCCACAGTTTTATTAAAGTTTTAATTTGTTATAGAATACTCTATAAGTATATTATGTTTTATCTATACGGGACACAGTTTTTATATAGGTCCCACACAAACAATAAAAACCTTTCTGACGATATCAATGCGATAATTTAGTTTTTA